>CAUYPK010109329.1:0-76301 GCA_963574355.1 Loris lydekkerianus
ACTTTACCTCTTTCATGTTTACATGGATGGAGCTGGAACATATTCTTCTTAGTAAAGTATCTCAAGAATGGAAGAAAAAGTATCCAATGTACTCAGCCCTACTATGAAACTAATTTATAGCTTTCATATGAAAGCTATAACCCAGCTACAACCTAAGAATAGGGGGAAGCGGAAAGGGAGGGGAGGGAGGGGGGAGGTGGGTGGAGGGAGGGTGATTGGTGGAATCACATGTACGGTGCATCTTACAAGGGTACATGTGAAACTTAGTAAATGTAGAATATAAATGTCTTAACACAATAACTAAGAAAATGCCAGGAAGGCTATGTTAACCAGTGTGATGAAAATATGTCAAACGGTCTATACAACCAGTATGTGGTGCCCCTGATTACATTAATGCACACAGCTACGATTTAATAATAAAAATAAAAAGAAGAATAAGAAAATAAGTAAATTATAACAAATTTCTACACTGGAATCCTACACAAAAATGAAAATGAACAAACCACCGTGACAGGCACCAAACGTGGGTGACTCCTGCAAGCAGGGAATGAGAGAGGCCAGACGCAGAAGAACACGCACTGATTCCTGATTCCTACACCAGGTCCGCACAGAGCAAACCTCAGCTGTGGTGATGGACATCACGCGTCATTATTTGGGGAAGCAGCAACTGGAGAAGGAGTGAGGGAGCCTGCAGGTGCTTGATCTGACTGACAGAGACGTGGAGGTGAACGTCTGTAAACTTTCACCCAGCTGTCCCCTTCTGATTTGCCCCCTTACTGAACTGAACGTAAGTTAAAATTACATAAAAGAGAAAAGCAAATCTTATCCTTCAGCGACCAAAAGGTCTCTGCCTGATTTGTGCCCAAATCCCAGGGAAGGGGGTCATTAGCCCCATACGGTGGCTCCAGGGGTCAGGAGCAAGGAACAACATGGTGGCTCCACAGGATAGGGTCAGGGACAGGGAGCTGGGCAGGCGAGGGCTTCCAGAACAGGGAGAGGCGGGAAGAAAGGACAGGCCAAAAACCAGGGTCCCCTCCTCCGCTGCTCTGAGCCTCCTTTCCCCACCTGTAATGTGGAGACAATGACTCTTCCTGCTACAAAGTGTTCAGGAACGGGCCCTGGGTGCCCGTGGGGGCCCAGATCCCAGTCAGTGCTCCCCTAGTTTTGTCCCTCTCCTCCACTCACCCTTCCTCCCTAGTTGTCCCACCCCTCGGTTCCCCTGCCTTCATCCCCCCTCCTCTGGCCTCTGCGATCCCCAAAGTAAGACCCCCATCACCATGTAATTTCAAATTACTTGTAGCTTTAGTTAATTAAATGTAAAATCATTGGAATAAAATTATACCTTCATTAGAAATTAACTCCCATTCTAGGCCCGGGATAATGACTGGGCTCTTTCTCCCCCCTCCTTCCAAACCACACACAAAATGGTCAGTTAAACTGAATGGGAAAAAAGTTTAACGACTGCACGGCAATCAAGCTTATTATTATTTAAGCACAAGCTATTACCATGGGCACTGAGGTATCAGCCAATAAATTATCTTTGAAAGAGTCGGCCCTTGTCTGAGCACAAACAGGCTGGAGGCTGCTGCAGGGGCAGTTGTGCCGGCCCACTGCCTTCCCGGCTGGGGGCGGGGCGGTAGCAGGCCCTCCGGGTCATCCCTCTTGCCGGCCCTGGACCTGCCCTCAAGATCCCACCCAGGCTTGGGCCTCCAGGTTAGGGTCACAGGCTCACTGTGAAGGGAGCAGGAGTGTCTCCACCCACCCTCCACACCACCCCTCAATCCAGCCCCTGGAAAAGTAGGAAACTCTGGCCAAGGACAGAGACCAGGTACAAAAAGAGGTCCCTAAAATTAGAAAGTGGGACAGAGAAAGGAGAAGCAGGGCCTACAGAACAGGGGGGCGCTGAGATGAGGCCAAGAGAGATGCCGAGAGAGGAAGAGGAGAGACTCTCCAGGAGACGTGGGGAGGAGCTGGAGACGGAGACCAGGAGGTGAGGGGACAGCCAGAGGACCAGGCAGTGAGACTCGCAGCAGACAAGGCAGGACCTTGGGAGGGGAGAGCAGGAGAACCACGAAGGCCAAAGACAGAGGTCCTGTCCTGTGTGCAGGGCTGGGGATCACGAGCCACCACCTCCCAGAGTGGCCAGCTGCCCCGTCAGTCCGGGACCAAGAGATTGGCCAGGTTGGGGACCTTTTAGCACTAAAAGCAGGCATGGGATGAGTTGGTCACCTTCGTCCCAGAGTCCTCACAGAAACCCACACTGCTCTCCCCACTTTGCAGGTCAGGAGACTGTGGCTCAGGGAGGCCAAGGCTACTCCTCAAGACCCTGCAGCTATATGGCTGGGGCCAGAAGGTCAGAAACAAAAGGAGCCAGAGGCGAGAGACAGGGTTAGACGGAAGGACAGACCAAAGAGGAAAGGGCCAGCACAAGGCCTGCAGGGCCAGCCTCCTCCACTCTCCAGAAGCTGCGCCCCACCTCTCTGCCCTCCCTGTTCCTCTCTCTGCCTCACCTCAGTCCCACACCTTACCCTGTACACCTCATTTCTCCTTTCTCAGCACCTCTTTCTCATTTTTAAGTACCTCCATCTTGTCCCCAATCTCTGTCCTGTACCAGTCTCCTCCCCTTCCCATGGGCTGGAACAGGTGGAGACAGCACACTCAGGTTTCAGTGGCAGGTGGCTGGGACACTCCTCAGCAAGAGGCTATCAGGGCCTCAGGACCCTGCACACCACAGACAGCACCTTCCTCCCATGGGACTTCAGGCAGATGGGCCTGGGTTCCAATCCAGCTTGCAGCACCTACTCACTGTTGACCGTGGACGACTTCTTAGCCTCTTTGTGCTCCTCTCCCCCTCTGCAAACTGGGACAGTCGCAGAACCTATGTATGTCACAGGCTCATTGTAAGGACTTGATGAAACCTGGCAGGTAAGTGCCCAGTGCAGGGGCTGGCAGCCAGCAGCCATCCTGGGCAGAGACCCCCCTCAGGCAGGGCAGCTGCCCCCTCTCCGGTCACAGAGAGCCTCTCGACCCCAGACAGAGCAAGGGGGTGGGCAGGCAGGGTCCTCAAGCTGGGGCAGGGTGAAACAAGAGCGCAAAGAGGAAACCTGATCTCAGAGCCCTATTGGCCCACTGAAATAAAGACCTTCAGTTTGCATCTCTCAAGAAATTTTAAATATGCATCCCCTCCACATACCCAAAGCTCAGTAGTAGATTTTTTGTCAAGTAAAAGTGTAAGCAGGTGAATAAATTAATTAAGCTGAAGGTCAGTGTTTTTCAGCTGGCACTCGGAGCCAGAAGCGTCCCTGCTGGGCAAACACGTCCGCCACAAACTGCCAGAGTCCCCTGCAGATGGACCCCCTTGAAAGTCACCCCTGTCTCTCTCACAGGTCAGGCCAAGATTTAGAGATGGGGGCCGCACGTGTGTGCCTAGATCTGCTATCCGCCCGTGAGTGATGGGGCACACGTCCCGGGGAGATGTTTACTGTCACCCCGCGCCCCCGGCCCGAGCTCCCCACTGAGCCCTCCCCTGATAATTCACGGCCCGGCTCCTGTTGGCAAATGACTGATTTGGCCTTCACAGCGGGGCCTGCTGGTCACTTGTCTCAAGGAGACTGAGAAGGAAACTCAGGCACAATATAAATGGGACCCGTGGCAGCCTCAAACACCTTGGAAAATTCCCCAGCCCGGATGCTGCGCCATTTTTAAGTAATAAAACCACAGAGAGATTACACGGCGGCCTGACAGCCACGACGGATGGCCGCCTGTGTGAACTTTTTACCTTCGGGATGGGGACCAGAGGAGAAGGAAAAGAGAGGCGAGAACTGCCCAGTTAGCCAGCCCCTTCCTCACACTGGCTCAAAACCCACTGCCCAGGCAGAGACAGGCCGGAGCTGCACTGGCTGTGTTCCCAACTAAGTGTCCTGAAGGGATCCTGCCAGGGGACTCAGCAGAATGGGGACATGCCTGGCTGGTCTGTTAGTTTTTCAGAATCCAGGAGCCCTAAAATAACCCTTCCTCCCTTGGGTTAGGAGTGCAATTCTTGCTTTCATTCATTCATTCTTTGATTCAAGAAAAATTTGTCATCATGCCTGTTTAGGAGCAGGGATACGGACAAGAGGGTGACACACGGGGGGAGGGGGATAATTCTCTCTAGGAAACACCTGGGTGGTGCTCAGTGTACCACTCACTAGCCATGTGACCTTGGGCAGGTCACTCCAGCCCTCAGAGCCTCAGTTTCCTCATCTGTAAAATGGGGGTGATGATGGTACCTCCTTCAAAGTGCTGTGATGAGAAGGCAGGAGCTCCCTCCCCACAAGCCCTTAGCACGGTGCTTGGCAGGCAGTAGGTCCACATCAGGCTCAGTCATCAGTCCCCCATCCTTTCCTCTTTGAGAGTCCCAAATCTGGCCTCTAGGAGCACACCCCAAAGACTCACCCTTTCCATGCTGGGGATGAAGCCATGAACCTTGATCCAACTTTTATGGTCCAGCAGGCCCCTTTGCAAGACAGGATTTCCCCAGCCTAGGATGCTGAGTCTCAGCGTGATAGACTCTGTTTCTTGCTCTGCATGGAAAATTAAGAGTAATAGGCTTTAACTCGTACTTGGCATTTGCTGTATGCCAGTCACAGTATCAAGCACATTTTCATTGTCAGGTCCTTAGTTCACCCCAGATGGTACTAGGTATTTGTTGACATTACCTAAAAGAGACAGCGGTTGTGTTTGGACTCGTGCAGCAACAAGGCTACTCAATTAGGGAAAGGAACGCAGTCTAACAGCAGAGCAGAGAGTTGATACCTCTCTCACCTGCAGCAACTTTATAATAATAATCCCATTCTCTTAGGATACTATCTTCATGCAAGAAGGAGCGTGCTGGGGTGGCCAGAAATCTGAGCCTGGCCTAGCAGGGATCTATTCACCAAGAAGGTCCCCTCAGTGGTGGCCCCCACTAGCCCCTAGAGCCACTCTTCCCTCCTGCCCTGGTCTGTGGGCCTTCGTGGATGGCATCCAGATATCTCGCCCTCTGCCTGGCTGTCGGTTTATCCCATAGAAGCACAGGAGACGGAACAGGCACAGGGAGAGGGGCAGGGGCTTTTATTGCCCCGGCCCCATCTCTGCTGGGCAATGCCTCCTTCCTCTGACCAGAGGCACAGTCCCTCCACTAAGAAGCAGCCATCCTTCTGCCCTCCTTTCCCTTCTCTCTGAGCCTAGGGACCAGTCCCTCTCTCCACTGCTGGAAGCCCAGGTGCACCCTGCTGGCCTCCTTCAGCCCCCACCTTTCTAAGCAGAGCCTCGGCACAGCTATTCAGCTGCCCTGCGGGTGAGAGAGCTACCACCCACCGGCCAGCTGAGCCAACTGTTCCTGCTGCCCCTGGCTGGTTCACCACTTCTCGGGGACTGGAAATCCCCAAGGGCCCTCTGGGGTGGGGCTCACTCTCCGACAGCAGTCAGGAGGCCTGAGGCTAAGACCCAATGGCCCAGGTCATCTCCCAGCCCCCGTACCCCCACAGTGACACCCATGTTGTCACCTGCTAGCCTCCAGTCCTTTGAGGATTTCAAAGTTAGCAAGGGGTGGTTGAGCAGCCAGTATGGCCTTGCGGTAGTGGACTGGGCAGGCTCTCCACCTGCAAGTAAGTGACACACTCACAAACTAAAGGGAGGGAAAATAAGGAATTTATTGGAAGGATATAGGGGAATCTCCTAGAACCTAAAGGTAGGAAGCGTGACCACATCTGGTGAGGGGATGAGCATCCTCTCTGTCCGTCTCTGCCTCTGTCCCTCCCACATGCCCTGTCACCCCACGTCTCTGCCCCCGTGCTCTGCCAATTCCCACCCCTCTGTACACATGCGCCAGCTCAGGAGCCTCAGAGTCTCTCGGGTGCCCTGAAGAGCACCGAGACCTCAGTGGCATCATGTGTCCACCTTGGGTCTAACCCACTGTGGCCAGGGGCGAGCTCAGGAAGGTTGGGGGTGCCCCCTTTCCTCCCAGTGTGGCCCCTAGATGTGACTTGTCACCATGCCTGCCGCTACAGTCGCATGGGGAAACACAGAAGGAGCCCTTGACAAGTGGCCATGGTGACCTCCATCCCCCAGGAGCCCCTGGCCTGGACAGGGCTGGCTCCAAGCTTTCACATCTTCCCAAGGGCCCAGTGACAGGGAGGCAGGCTCCTCTCAGACCAAGCTGGTGGCAGTGGCAGCCAGATGACTGCTCTGCAGGCATTTCAGCCCACAGCACTGAGCCCTAAATAATGTCCAGCAAGGGAGGTCAGGCTGCTAAGTCAGGCATGTTCGTCAGAGGGACTGCCACACACATTTGTGAATATTTATTGACACGTAGGAAGCAGGGACAGGCAGGAAGGAGCCATGGTGAAGTAGAGAAACCTGTAACACCCCAGTGGGTCAGCAAGGTCCTCTGTGTACCAGCTTTCTGTGTGACATTAAGCAAGGTTTTAACTAATCTGGGCCTCCGTTTACTGATCTGAAGAAGACAAGGTAATTCAGAAGGAAAATTCACTTCACCTATACCAAGTACTGAGTAATTATTAGTATAGATGATAAAGATGATAGAAATTATACCACAGTATAATACAATTATTTAGAATCCCCCAGACTGTTATCTGCAGAATATTGTTTCATGAATTCAATGTGATCACATAAGTTGGGGAAACCACACACATACTCACAAATGCATATTCATGGAATCATTAAAGGCTCTGAGAAGTCCTGCAGTAAAGAAAATTTATTTAACCAATGTTTTCCAGACTTACTGGAATATAGAACCATTTTCCACAGGATCCCTATTAACATTAATAGATAACAATTTGGGAAACGTTGAAAGTATGGCCTCACTTTAATTAAATTTAATTTAATTTAATTAAACATTGCATGTAGGCATTCATAAGTATTTGTGTCTTAGTTAGGAAGGACATTGTTTTTAACAACAGACTCTCTCTAAATGGGTGGGGACTTTTCACAAGGATGTCCCCCTTCCTACCAAGGAGCCCTGAGAGATAGGAGCTGTGAGTTACACGGCACTCAGAACTGCACCCTTTCATCTTCTCCTCTCTCTGAGGTCCAGCTCTTGGGGACACAACAGCCTTGCTCCTGATGTCCCCAGCTTTGGTTCTGGCCTCTTCAGAGACCTATTGTCCCAGGCCCACTTGGAGCAGGTGTTCATCTCTGATCCAATCAGCTGGGGGGACAGGAACACTTGAGATAAGCACCAATGACTTACCCCAAGGATAGGAAGACAGAGGAGGGCCAGCCATTGTTGCTGGGTGGTCACCCCACAGGTGAACACTGCCAAGTGAAAGGACTTGACCGGGGCACCAAAGAGGATCCCTGGGAGGTGGCAGCATTGGGGACCCCAGGACCACAGGCAGTCAGGAATCCATTCCACAAGCACCCAGTCCCTCCCCAGATGTGGGTAACAGAGGTCAAGAGGGAGGAATGGCCATGTCCTCCCCTCTCCTCTACTTGAAGGTGGAAAGTTTGGTTTTTCCCCCTCGCTAAGGCCAAGGCCATCTCCCTCAGCCCAGGTCCTGCAGGGAAGGGAGACCAGCTTCCCCAGCCGAGTGTTTGACTGCTAGCTTCCCCTGTGCCCACTGAGCCCAGGAAAGGGCTCACTGGCCTAGAGCATGGGGCTTGCCCAGGGGGTGGGGACAAGGACGAAGGCTCTGCACCCAGCTGCAGCAGGTATACCCAGGCCCACTAACTGAGGGTCACAGGCTTGCAGATGTCACGGCACCCTGGGAAAAAGGGCTACTCATCAGAAAACAGGACAGAAAGCCATAGCTGGGGCTGGCCACAAGGTGTGGCTGAACCATGAGGGACTGCGAGAGCCTGGGAGCCAGGACAGAGAGGAGCCCCTCCCTCACCAGGAGACCCTTAGGAATGGCCATCTGCCCACAGGCAATTTACAGCACTTCCAGAACCCCCAAAGAGGCTGTATGAGCCCTATGTCCCCCAGCCCAACACGACAGCTGGGTGGCCGGGAAGGGAAAGGGGAGAGAGAGGCATATCCCAGCCGGGCTGCAGGAGTGTGCGCGGCCCCCAGGGAGGGGTGGGAGGGAGACAGGCAGGCACAGAACTCAGGACTGGAGTTCTCAGATAAATGGGACTGAATGAGCCAGTCTTAATAACCCAAGTGGAAAATTACAGAATTGGACGGAGATGTCATTTATGGACTCACCACCCAGCAGGAAGGGAGAGAGGATGGTTTAGAGACAGCTGAGTGTGGCAGTTATTGGAGAAAATAAAACCATTTCACGTTTATACCCCTAATGAGCGGAGATGCCTCTAAACTGGTTACACTTGATTTTTTTTTCTTTATGCTTTTCTGTATTTTCTAATTTTCCTGCAATGAACATGTATTACTTGGGTAATAGAGAAATAATAAAAACTTTAAAAAGAGTCAGGTGGTGAGAGTCTGTGGGTCCCTGAGTGCTCCTGAGCACAATGTCCCAGGTTGGGATCCTAGGGCCCCAGGGGAGAGGTCAAGGCACCAAGGGCAACATGGGCCCAAATGTGCCCCAGAGGAGGCTGGTGAGGTAATTCGTATCAGGTGAGTCCATGTCTCAGGGAAGGTTGAGGAGACGAGAGGGAAGTTGGTGAGAGTCTGGGGTGCCAATCACTTGGAAGGCTGAGTTCAGAGTGAGTCTTCTGGGCTGAGTTGGGGTCACAGGACACATTGAGCCACGGGTTGAGGTTGCTGGAGAAACCAGGTCCCCCTCCCAGGGCAGAATGTAGATCAGACAAGGGTGCTTCTACAGAGCCCATTCCTGGGCTGGAGAGAACCAGAGAGCAGAGGCCAGGAGCACTTGGAGCCTCAATGGCAGGATGAGGTCACGTGTCTGATGTTAGAATGAGCTGGTTCCTGACAAGCTACCTCAGCCAGGGTGGCTCGACCACTGAAGTGGATAATGACAAGAGGATCACTAAAACCATAGACCCAGGAATCACATGGGCTTAGCTCCAAATCTCAGCTAGCTGAGTCCAGGTAGCCCTGGGTATGGAACTGTTCCTCTCTGGCCCCTGTGTTCCTCATCTGTAAAACAGGAATAGATAATAGTCACCTGTCCATGGAGATTGCATTTGTGGTCCCAGTGCTTCACCTCTCCTGGTAGCCACACTCTCTGCCCTGTAACTTTGCAACATCTCCGGAAAAGGCAAGAAATTATTTCCCACCTTTCACTTTGAGTTTGCTATGTGACTTGTTTTAGCAACAGAATGAGAAAGAGGGGAAGGGAGTTAGTTTGGTGCCTGGGCCTCAGGATTTGGGTATTTCCACTCACTCTCTCATATCTCTGCTACCTACTTGAGAAGAATTTGCCCTGGTCCCAGAAAGTGCAGGTCCCAGAAAGAGGACAGAAAATGTGGCATGGAGACCAATTACCTCTGCTGAGGCCAGACAACATTAGATAACCCCCAGGCAACATCAGATCTATGAAAATAACTGTTCGCTATCTTAAGCAACTGAGTGGGGGCTGCTTGTTACACAGCAATTTTGTGGTAATAGCTGACTAATACACTTCTTCATGGAGTTAACAGAGGATCCAAGGAGATAGTGCCTGAAAATTGCTAAGCCCAGTGCTTGGTGCATAAGTGCTCACTAAATGTTCCACTGCTTTTATTATTGTTGTTGTTGTCGTTGTTGTTGTTGTCTTTATTATTATTGTCATCGTTTATTGTAGGGGAGGAGGGCCTCGGGGCCAGAGGTCGGGAGATGGGAGCGCTGCAGAATGCCCACATTTATCAAGTCTGCCTGGAGACAGCTCCAAGCGACAAGTTCCCACATCTAGGTGGTTGCTTTTATTGCACTTGTGAAATCCATTCCAATTAGAGAGTGAGATTGTGGTTCCTGCTACCTCAGACAGGGGTGAGTCAAGCAGGGCTCAGGCCCTCCAGGCAAAGGCTTAAGCATTGTATAATAATCATATTTCTTATGAAGCTTTAGTTTCACTTTCTTCAAATTAAGTCTCAGCAATAAAGCAATCGATTTCCTCTCCCTGGTGCTGAATTCCACCTGGCACCAGCCGGAGCTCTCGTCCCTCCCTGAAGAACCCTTCCTCTCCATGCCTGAGTGGCTGTGGTTTGGGGGCCTTGCCCGGGTAGTGGGGTGACCCCAAAGACCTTGTGGAGATGTCTCTCCAGCCACCTCTGGCTGGAAGGAGGCTCAGTTTTCCAGCAGCCTCCAAGGCAGCTAAAGGAGCATCTAAGCAAGGCCGGATGCCATTGGGGAAGAGGCTGGAGCCCACACCCCCTTTCCTGCTGACTGTCCCGTGTGAGGGCACCCAGCAGGAGGGCCTTACATGGCTGTAGGAACAGTCAGTGGAGAAACTCAAGAACCAAGATACCCCATCCTGGCTTTGGTATCAAATCATGATATGGGTGCAGGGATTTAGCAGGGGAGATGGGAAGGCTATGAGAAAAGGAGAAAAACTTTTCTCCCCGTCCTGCCACCTTGCAGTGGATGCAGACAGAGACATGGGTCAGAGGGAGAGGCTCCCGCACTCTTCTTCTCCAAGAAGATTCCCAGGTGGAGCCAAGAAAAGTGCCCAAAGACCTCCGCAAGCCGGGTTTAAAAAGTCCCAGAGCAAAGAAACCACTGCCTCTCAGGCCCCGTGGGGATGCTAACAGTCCCTGTGAGAGCTGGGGACCAGAGGAGGTCACACGAGGGCATGGAGGGTTGGGGCAGAAGGAGGGCAGAGGAGAATAGGGAGCAGAGGGGAGGAACAGGGAAGGGCTCCGAAAGGTGGTGGATGGAGGGAGGCAGGTGCAAAACTTAAGTGGGCACCAAACACTCACCCATCAACATGAATACTACTCAGTGCAATATTTTTTAAAATCAGTCCAGACAGGGTGACTGGTGCACATAATTCCAACACTTTGGGAGGTAGAAGTGGGAAGTTCACTTGAGTCCTGGAGTTCAAGGCTGCAGTGACCTATGACTATACCAGCCTGGGTGACAGAGTGAGACCCCATCTCTTTAAAAATAGATGAATAAAAAAAGCAAAAAAAAAAAAAAAATCCATGATAAACAAAGTATCAAAATACAAATACAGATAGGCTGCATTCTGTTTGTTAAGTCCTTTCCGGGCGAGCCTTGCTCCCAGCTCTGTAGTCCTGCAGTCCGGGTTTCTGAAGGCTGACGATGGAGGTGGTATACACACTGGCTTTCAGACACAGGCATGGTTTTGGATTGCCAAGTTTTTACCACACTTGTACACTTGGTTCAAAATACAAGAGGGTAATTTGACAAGTGTATGTGGGTCTCCTGCAATCTGACTCCCAGGCTGAGGCTAAGTGGGGAGAGACAGAAGTGAGTGGCCCAGGGGAGGTCCTGGCGTCCAGGGCCTGGTGCGCTCCGAAGCTCAGCACCAACCCCGAGAAGAGGGCAAGGATAAACAGACCCATCCATGAAACAAATTTTTCCACCAGAAGTGACCAAGAAACTGTAATTTGACCAGCTTTGTCTAGAGTACATTTTTGGCATCAGAAAAAATGAGTTCTTGTGGTTCAAAATGCAGTATTAAGAAAAATGCAATCAAAGAAGCTGCCAGTGATTAGGCACTGCCTCCACCAGGCCTGGTCTGTGCACTCAGCAGTGTCTCATTTAAAGCCCACAGCACCCTGTGAGAAAGGAGCACTCACTATCTCCATTTCCCCAGGGAAGCCTGATGCTCAGAGAGGGTAAGACACTCAAATAAGGTCACACAGCCTAGAAGTGCTGAAGCCAGAATTCAATCCTGAAACCTCCACCCTCTTTTCCACACAGCCCCCAAAATGACATCACTATTCATCTGAGTTTGTGACTATAAAATTCATTCCCACTTCACAGGCCCTGGGTGGGAACCCAGAGATAGATGATTTTAATAATGTGGTACGGGCTGTGATGGGGGAAGCGGGCAGGACTTTGTGACAAAGGGCATGACCCACAAACCCTGACATTCATAAACGATTCATTCCCCAAACAGCGCATGTGCACCTACTGTGTGCCAGGCTCTGAGCCATGTCCCAGGGGTGCAGAGCAGGGCACCTGCCCTGCGGGCCCTGGAGGATGTCGGGAGAGAGAATCAGACGAACTTACACATAACTGTATCATGGCAAACTACCAGAGCTCCAAATACAAAAAGTGTGGTGGGAAAACACATTTGGGTTCCTCACCTGAAGGCATTGAGGCTGCCCTGGGTGGGGGAGGCCTGGGAAGGGCTCAGAGAAGGACAGGTCTGCGTCCTGTGAACAGTGGCTAGCCCCTCTGTGGTCACAACCAGGCTACCCTGCTCTTATCCACAGGGTCCAGATGCCAGGTGGTCCCTTGGTTACAGAAGGGGTTCCTATCCCAGCTGCAAGCTCATTCCACTCACCTCCTTCCATCTATGAGTCTCACAGTCACCTGAGCTGTCCCCACTGGACAGCCCTGCCCCCTCTCTCTGTGGAGCTCTGCCCATCTATGCCTCTTCCAGCTGGGAGGTCACCCAAGAAGTCACCAGGAATCTCCTGGAGGACACGGCCCCAGGCCTAGATCTACCTACCACCCACTTCACAGACAGGGTAACAGGGAGCAGCCCGCAGGGCCCAGGCCAGGGAAACTCAAGGAGGAGTAGCCAAGGGGCGTCCTGGCAGCCCAGGCTCTGGGGGCCCCCACCCAGGAGGGCAGCCTGCTGCCTGTGCCCAGGCAGGCCCCTCCTCCGCAGCTGGAGCTGAACCAACCAACTGGCCACCGCGAAGGGGCTTTCCAAGCCAAGGATGCGAGTGCGTTAATTAATGAATTAGCCGTTTAATTAACATAATTAGGCCTCATTATTTTCCTTGCATCTATCGTCTATTTTCAGGCAATTAAAGCCCCTGCTGGTTGGAGACCAGAGGCACTGGGTTGTCACTGCTAAAGCAAGAAGGAACCATCAGGACTGACCCGCCCCTCAGGGGAACAGGACACACTGCACACGGGCAGGCTCACGCATGCACACATACGTGTACACACACGCGCGCACATGCACGTGCAGACGCACACCCTGAACTGGAGTTTGTAGATCTCTTTCTGTTCATGTATGGAGCTCCTACTGTGTGCCAGGCACATATCATTGCAGCCAAGCCCAGCCCAAGCCTGGGAGATTGAGGAAATCTGTCGGAGGCCACCAAGGGCGGCTCGGCAGAGGGCCTGTCACTGGACTTCAACAAGCCACAGCCGTCAATTCCACGGAGGAGCTCCTGATGAATACACCTTGGGCCACTCTAATCCTTTGAGCTGTCTGTCTCAGTGACCCTTTTCCTATCGGTGCAAACTGGTCCCTCTGTCAGCCTATGGAAAGTTTAAAGGCCTGTTTCTCAGAGGTAGGGATCGGCGATTAGCCCTGTGGCATCCTTGCCTTCACAGAAATGTGTGTACAAGTGAATCATGGCACTTGAGAAGTTACACAACAGCCTGAGTGCTGATCCCCGTCTCTCTCTTCTCATCTAAATTCACTGTCTTTGTCCTGCCCACAAGGGAAGAAGTTGACAAAGACCTTGCTTAGATCTGGGGACCTCTGCCTTGGATACTACATGGTTTCCCCACCTGTCTCCCCTGTGTGCAGTTGGGTTTGGGAACCTAGGTGCAGGCTTCTGTGTTTACCCCTACTTGATTTTATCCAAGTACACTCAGCCTATCACAATCAGCTCAGATATTTTTTAGATTTGGTTTGTATCTAGAAAATTCTAGTCTCTCCCCCTCCAATAAGTTCCTGAAACCTGCTCCTACACACACACACAAACATTCTCCCAGGCTCGTGACCAGGACAGCATCTATGCCCACAGTCACAGCACTGATGAAAATATTGAGTTAGGCAGAGCCCTGTGGCCCAACGCTAGAGACTGCTCCTGGGTTTATAGTATCTCAACTAAGGATTTCTTTTTATTTTACCTTTTTTTTAAGAGACAGGATCTTACCGGTAGTAGGATCATAGCTCATTGCAGCTAATATTTTTAGAGATGGGGTCTCAGTGTGTTACCCAGGTTGGCCTCACACAATCCTTGCTCCTTGGCCTCCCAAAGTGCTGGAATTACAGGCATGAGCCGCCATGCCTGGCCTGCGGATGCACCTGACTCTCAGGGGATGGGGCACACTTTTTCAAACTGCATCTCCCTTTCCTCTTCCTCATTCCCAGCCCATGACAATCACATCCTCAGAGAACCAGGGGGCTGATGGGAGCAGAGAATTTGCTCATAATCAGCATCCCCAGGCTCAGTTGCCAAACCACCACTGAGCCAGCTTGGGGTCTCACCTTTCCCTGGCTGTGTGGCCTGAGGCAAGTTCCTCCACTTCTCTGAGCTGTTTCCTTACCTATAAAATGGTGTCTACCTGCTGGCACCACCGTGAGGATGCTCAGAGATGCTGCCAATCACAACCAACACTCCATCAAGTTCCCACAGACCCCACCCCCTCTCAACCCATCCATTCTCAGACCATTGGTCGTTCTTTGCACAGTGGTTTATTCCAGGGCACTTGCAGTGCAGGTGAGATTTCCTCTATTGAAGAATCTACATCATGAGTTGGTCTCACCTCATCTCCACTGCTAGGTCTTATTATTAACCCACCTGCAGATGAGGAAACTGAGGCTGAGAGGAGCTCAGTCACATGCCTAAGAGCATAGCCTATGAGTGGCACAGGGAGACTCAAACCCAGCTCACCTGCCCCCAGAGCAGGACAGGGCTCCAATACCCTGGCCTTGTCCTAGGAGGAGCCTGGGAAAGCTGTCTGTGTTGGAAATTTATATTCTAGTGAGGAAGACACATGATAATTTTCTGGGAGACCCCAAACAAATGTAAAATATGTGATGATGTATCTGAGACTTTGAAGACAAAGAAAGCAAATGTTGATAACAGTAATGAAAAGGAAACAGGGTCTCAGGGAAGGGCCTTCAGGTCCAGCCCGCAGGGGTGGTTCTAAGGAGATGACACCAGCACAGGCAGGTATCGGAGGGAGGAGGCAGGGATGGCTGGTGCAAAGGCCCTGAGGCCGCCCCCAGCTTGCTGGGTGGAGCGGTGGAGCAAGGAGACAGGCAGGCTCAACCACCACAGGCTGCTGGGATGCAGCAGGGACTTGGATTTTTCAAGTTGGGATTGGGAGGGATTGGGAGGTTCAAGTTGAGAATGGCCAATATCTGATGAACATTTTGAAAGAGCCCTGGCTGCCAAGCAGAGGCTAGACTTTGGGGAGCTGAGAGTGGAGGCAAAGTCCAGCCCCAACGTGAAGCTCGAGGCCACGCAGAGGAGAGGATGGTTTGGACACAGCGGTGGTGGTTGCCCAGAGATGTACAAGGACTCTGGATATAATTCAAAGATGGCCCAAACAGAACTCACTGACAGAGCAGCTGGAGCTGCAGGGTCCAGGGTGACCCCAAGGGGTCAGATGAACCAGAGGAAGGATGGGGGTGCCACTGCCTGAAAAGATGGTAGGAGGGGTTTGGGGGGGGGGGGCTGAGACAGCAAATGCAGCTGTCACAGAGGAAGGCCAGTATTGGAACCTGGAGTCCAGGAGAGACTCCCAGGTAGCTCTGAGCCTGGGCACGACCACTCGGGAAGCAGAAGGGCTCCCCGGGTGTGACCCTGGGGCTCACCAACACCAGAGAAGGAGCAAGCAAAGCAACCTGGAAAAGAGCAGCCGGCGAGATGAAGGACAACCAGGAGAGACAAGCATCCTGGAAGCCAAGTGCAGAGAAAGGAGGGGCAGCCGAGCCATCATAACCGCGGGGCTGACCACGTGTGACCCCGGTTCAGGGGAGGGCGGGGACGGCCTGTGTGGAGGGGAACGGGGTGCAGGGGGCGGCAGCAAATGAGGACAACTCTCTCAAGGCACTGTACTTAGAGAGACAGACACACTGGCAGCAGCCGGGCTCCAGGGCTCCAGGGCTCCAGGGCTCTAGGAAGGGTTTTGTTTACAAGATGGAGGAGTCACAGCATGTTTGGGGCTGATAGGAATGACCCGGCCCCGGGAAATAAGCCTGTGGTTTGAGGGATATAAATCATTTAATTTTTCTAATTTACCTTTTTGGGTTTTTTAAATTAAATCATAGCTGTGTACATTAATGTAGTCATGGGGTACAATGTGCTGGTTTTATATACAATTTGAAATATTTTCATCAAACTGGTTAACACAGCCTTCATGGCATTTTCTTAGTTATTGTGTTAAGACATTTATATTCTACATTTAATAAGTTTCACATGTACCCTTGTAAGATGCACCATAGGTGTGACAGGTAATTGGCAGGACCACACCTGTTGGTTTTTGTTTGTTTGTTTTTTGTAGAGGCAGAGTCTCACTTTGTCACCCTCAGTAGAGTGCTATGGCGTCACAGCTCACAGTAACCTCCAGCTCCTGGGCTTAGGCGATACTCCTGCCTCAGCCTCCCAAGCAGCTGGGACTACAGGTTCCCGGCACAACGCCCGGCTATTTTTTTGTTGCAATTTGGTGGGGCAGGGCTCAAACCTGCCACCCTCAGTACATGGGACAGGCACCCTACCCAACACGCCCCTCTAGTTTACCTTTTCAACTGCCATCAAAAAAAGACAAACTGCACTTTTAACTCAACTAATAATTCCAACCTCTGTGCATCAGCTGATGGCACCAGCCTTTTCCAGCAGTGTCCCTTGAAGTATTCCTGTGTGTTATAGGAAAGATATACCAAAAAACTCAGCCTTTAAGCTTGCGATTTTTTTCACCTTTGTCTTGTATTTTTTTTTTTTAGTACAAACACTAATATTTTTAATAAGTGTGCCAACTTAGGGTAAGAAACATGAACAGACATTTGAGACACAGGTGCAGCTCCCAGGCTGTCAGAGCAGTTCATCAGCCCCTCGCAGCTAGAGTCAGGCATTGGGCATCGATCATGAAGGTGAAGAGACCCAATTAAAAGACAAGAACAGGGCAGCACCTCAGTGAGTATGGTGCCGACCCCATATACAGAGGGTGATGGGTTCAAACCTGGCACCCCACCAAACTGCAACAAAAAATAGCTAGGCATTGTGGCGGGCACTTGTAGTCCCAGCTACTTGGGAGGCTGAGGCAAGAAAATCACCTACACCCAAGATCTGGAGGTTGCTGTGAGCTGTGACACCACAACGCTCTACTGAGGGTGACAAAGTGAGACTCTGTCTCTAAAAATAATTAAAAAATAAAAATAAAAGACAAGAACAAAACACTGCAAATAGAACATCAGAATTTGTATAAAAGGATGAGTGTAATTTAAGGTTTCATAATATGTGTTAGTTTTTAGCAAGCCCAGGCCTCTGCTTTGTAACGTGACCGTCTAACCTTCACAGGCAAGGCTTTTAAGTAGTGTTATTTTTAAATATGTTTTTTCTTGAAGCATGACACATATACAGAAAAATGTAAATGCAAAGTGCTCAACCTGAAGAGTTTTAACAGAGTGAACACAGTCGTGAAACCAGCATCCAGGTAAAGAAGTTCATCACCTGAACTTCCTTGAAGCCCCTCTCCATCACTATCTCCAAGGACAGTCCCCAAGCTGACTTTCCACCTCTGGAGTCGTCCAGGATGCACTGGCTGGCGTCTGGCTGCCCCTTCTCGGGTTGTGTATTCACAGCGCAGATCACTCAGGCATAGGGCTGTGCCACGTTCCTCTGAATGAATCCCACATTTTATTTTCATCCATTCCACTGTGGCGGGCATTTGTTCCACTGTGGGGCTAACTCGGACAGTGTTGCTGTTGAGCCTTGTCTTGAGGGTGTGTGTGCATATGTGTGCGCACTCTTAGGAACACATACATACAAATGTCAAGGACCTCTGGGAAGCACTGGGCATTAATATTCTCAAAATACACACCCCAGGGCTGCACGGGCCTGTCAGTCAGGGGCCAGGATTTGGGATTCTCACTCCCCTCTTGCTTTCCTCAGGTTTCTTATTTCTGTTTAAAGCAAGTTTCGACTAGGGGTGATTTTGCCCCCAAGGGGACATTTGGCAATGTCTGGAGACATTTGGTTGTCACAGCTGGGGTGTGCTCGTGGCATGTAGCAAGTAGAGGCCAGTGAGTGATGCTTGTGGAAACCCTACAGCCCACGGGACAGTCTCCACGGCAGGGAACGATCAGGTCTGAGTGTCAGTGGTACTGGGGTTGGAATGCCTGCTTACAGGAATAAACGGTTTATGATGTCTTGATAAGGTTTAAGCAATATAATGGGATTGGCAATTTCAATTCCCAAATTTATTCCAAAAGTAGCTTGAAGAAGACAGAATCACGGTTGCCAAAGAGTCATGAGAAGTATAACGGGAGCCTTAAGAAAGAAGCTACCAGAACCAAGGTGAACAAAGAGAGAGAGGAGGTTCTCCCTAAGTGTTTCAGGTTATAGTTACATAGGGGCTCGCCTGGTTTCAAGGAAGGGAAGAGCATTCTGGCACAGGGAACAGCATGAGCAAAGTCACAAAAAATGTGGTGGGGTCACAGACTGTGCGGCCTTGGAAAGGTAAGCTTAAGCTGGTGTAGAAGGATGAAGAGTTCTCTGGGGGGCACCAGCCAGTGGGGATTGATGCACAAGGGCCTCCAGCAGCCCAGAGCCTGATAAACTTGGAAACAGGAAGAGGGGGTGCCACCCGAGGCAGTTTGAGGGGAGCTGGGACAAGACAACCGCAACAAAGTGTGTTCATGGCACAGAATGTGCTCCAAATTTGTCTTCTCGCTTTCCAAACTGCTCCATTCTCCCATCCCTGCAGAACCTCCTGGAAATACCATTGTCACCCTTGACCTCTGTCCCCTTACACTATCCCTAACCCAACAGTAGGTTCTGTAGCTTGCACCCCCAGAGATCCCTCTGTAGCTCCACTGCCACCACCTAGACAAAGCCACAGGTCCGGCCCTCCTGGACCACAGCCAAGGCCTCCTCACTGGGGGCGTCCTTACTTCACTTGGGCACCTTCCGGGTTTTCCTCCTCCTGGAAGCTGCTAGAGAGACCTTAGAAAAACGCAAAGTGACCGTGTCATTCCCCTGCTAGAAACCCTGCTGAGCTCTCATCCTGTGGTTTAAGAGATGCCACTCTTAAGAAGGCTCAGCTCAAATAAAGGCCCCTGCCACCCGTCCTCTGGGGCAGAGGCATTAGCTCTCTGGAGGAGGGAAGGGGGCTGCCTGTGCCCCCCAGCCCTGCCCTCTGCCCTGTTCCAGGGACACCTGTAGCCTGAGGCCCACTTGCTCACAGCTGCAGAGGGAGCTTGTGGTTTCACCAGGCTGGCCTCTGGCAGCAGGGGTGATGGAAACACTCTCTGCCCAGCCAGCTTGCCTAAGCAGGCCCAGGGCACCCCAGAAGGGTTGGGTCCCTGGGACTTATGCCTGGCACAGCTCATCACTGAGCAAGAATAGCACTCCCCGGGGCAAGGCCAGGCCCCCTGGGCATCCAGAGAGCTCGTTATCCCGTCAGCCCCGAAGCCGCACCTGCTCTCCTGGTCTCCTGTGTTCTCAATTAATCCGTCCTGCCCTGATTAATTAGCAGGGTTAATTATGACGGCTGCTGCCGCTGAAGCTCAGGAAGGCAAGCCCGGCCAAGCAGTGGAGCAGAGACCCAGCCTGGGGGGTGCAGGGGTACCTCACTCTGCCTACACCCTCAGGCTGCCCTGCCCTCCCCGTGGCCAAGATCAAGGAGCCCAGGCATCATCTGAAAGGAAGGACACAGGCCCCTGACCTGGGTTCAGCTCCCCTGACCTAGTCTGTCTCATCACCTCAGTCCTTGCCTCTGTCCCTCATCACAACCACTCAGTTAGGGACTCAAGGCTCCACCCTGGTAGGGACCTCTCACCTAGCAGACTGGAAGCATAAGTCCACTGCCATGTCCTTATCTGCTGTCCCCTGTAGGCCTGAAGAACCCATGTCTGGGAGACAGGCCTAGAGAGACGGCAAAGCCAAGATGGGGTCGCTGGAGACCTGTCTGCTGTCTGTCCATCACTTGCCTCCTGGGCTGAGAGCCCAGCCCCACCTCTCCCCCACACCTGTCCTCCCCTGAGCAGAGGCTACAGACTCTGCTGGCCTACCTGAGACCCTGAGCCCTTCCCCTTTGTAGCTCCCACCTGCCCCTGTCCCATCCCTGCCCTCGCCTCATCCAATCCCTCTCTGGCCTTCTGAGAGCCCAGAGTCACCAAGTTAGGAAGGTAGTGTGACTCCACACAGGACCCCCACCCAAGCTGGGCCAGCACCAGCCCATTCCTGAGCACGCCTCCTCTGGGCACCAATCCATTATCCTCCTCGCCAAACCATGATCCATTATCACCGCCTGCGCCTGGCAAAATGTATCATTACCTGCACCCTCGGCACTTCCCAGATCAATCCACTTCTTAAATGTAGTAATAGAGAAGAGGATTAGGTACTAGAAAACTCATTATGAAAATGGCGCACTCAAATTCTTTAAAGGTGATATTTCATAAAATACACCCGGCCTGCCGCATGCCTCAATCATTCTTTTTAATAGCTCCGTAGCAGCCAGAAAATAAAGTATTCATGAAGATTGAAGAAGATGATCCCATGAACTTCAATTTAATTGGTGCAAATTAAAACGATCCATCTTTCCGTACTGTCCGTCTATCTCCAATCAGCCCCACGCTGCACGTCCGGCACCCTGATTACAATTATCTTTTAATAGGAAAACTTGTCAGTTTTTGTGTGATTTACATAAGCTTGAGCAAACTTATGGGTATCAGATAGGGCCTTGGTGTGTGATTTCCTCTCCCCGACTCTGGGGACCACCACAGTGGGGGCAGGGGAGGCTGGATCCAGACAGCGTGTGGGAGGGGCGGGGGGGACAAATAGCATCCCTGAGTTGGCAGTTGTGTCAGAGACGGGGCCAGGTGACACATGCGTGTACCACATCAGGGCCCAGCCCCTGGGGCAGCGCCTGTGGCTCAAAGGAGTAGGGCGCTGGCCCAATATACCGGAGGTGGAAGGTTCAGACCCAGCCCCAGCCAAAAAAAAAAAAAATAATAATAATAATAATAATGACAGAGGCTGGGTCCTCCCTCAGGGACCACAACAGCAGGACGTGAAGCCAGACAGGGCCTCTTCAAGATGGCCAAGGTCACTCGAGACACCTCCACCTCCCATTCTGAGGCGTCACTGGGGAACCTCTCTCCTCGCCAGTCAATCCCCACCCCCAGCCTGCACAAACCTTGTGTTATCTCCTTCAGGAGCCTGTGGGGACAAATGAGAAGGTTGAGAAGCCAAGGTTGAGAAGCCAAGAGAGAATGTCAGCAGTAAACTGGATGTAATGAGAGAGACATGAACAGGGAGAAGAGGCTTGGGTCCCCAAGGTGTGTGTGATGGAGAAGACATGGATTTTAATGAAACAGAAACCGTCCTACCTGCGCCCACGCCAGGTCCAGCCCCCATAAGCCCCTGCAATCTCACATCAACAGAGACAGTTAATCTAACGCTAGAAAGAGGTGATCATTCCATCTGCACCTGTGGTGCCTACTCACCCACCCATTCATTCACTCATAAACACTCGTAGCCAGGTGCTGGTGATCAGGCAGTAAACTCAGCAAAGGCCAGGTGGTCATGACGGGAAGTCAGGCCTAACCCATGACACCCCCACAAGGGTTGGCCTGTCTGTTTGTTATGACCCTTTTAAATGAAGTCTAATTACACAGGTGATGTGTGACTATATTCCCCCAATAAAAATACTATCAGCATCACAGATAAAGTGTCCCCAGACCACCTCCACCCTCTGCCCTCTCTGGAGCTAACTCTGACCAGTCTGCTGTATATCCTTCCAGACTTTTCTCTATGCCTTCCTATAGAAACATATAGATGCTTTTGGTTTCATTTCTTATTTAAAAAAAGAGAAATGTCTTGCCCTATGTTTTTCTGAAGCTTTCTTCTTCAACTCAGTCCTACCTGACTGTCACCATTACCCTTAGAGGGTGCCATCCAGCAGAGGTGGCATGGATGTGACACATAGCGGGGACCCTGTCCTGAGCTTGGCACCATCTGGGCAGCAGCAGAGTGCTGCATGGTGAGCAGAGGCAGGAGGCTGTACAGCCAGCAGCAGCTGGGTCTCTGCGGACAAACCCCTTCCTGTCTCAGAGGCTTGGGTTCCTTGTCCTTAAGGTGGGGAGAACCTGGCCCCTGGGTTGCTGGGAGGCCTACGCTAAGGCTCAGAAGGCTGTTGGTTTGTGACTTGGTGTATGAAGGGGTCTCTGTGCCTGCGCTGACGTGATGACGATGCCTACATCACCCAAGTCCAGGCCCGTCTGAGTGCCCACAACTGCGCTTTTATGTGGCTCCAGGTACATCCTGGAGACAGCTCCCCTCCCCCAACACTCCCTACGGTCAGGATGGGGATGGGGGCAACCTGTCTGGTCCTCTCTCCTCTCCCAACTTCCCAGACTCTTGGGCCTCTGAGGCTCCATTTGCCACACGACAGCAGCCCTCAGTTAACAGGAAAGCATAGGTGGTATAAGAAATAGATTTGTTTATTCAAGTAGGTCAAGTCACCCTTACATGGGAGGTAAAACTCTTACCAAGTAGGGTATGTAAATGAAGCTCACCAGAAATTCTGTGCCCTTAGGGAATGATACTAACAATAATTATTTCTTAAGCATTTTCATAAAATTTGCCCACTAGGTACCACTCATGTTCCAGCTCACGGGCTTCCTTACGGTCCCCGTGAACGCACCGATTCACGAAGCCCTCACGACCATGCACACTCACCAGGAGGTAAGTATGGTGCTGATCAGTCAGGATAGGATAGGCTTTGCAGCAACAACAAACAACCCTCAAACACCAGTAGCTTTTCACAGTAAGGTGTATTTTACACTCAAATACACTGGCCTTCCTCTTTCCCGCAGCTGGGCCGCATGGAACAGATGGTGTCTGAAGTCCCTAAGGCAGGAAAGTGATGAAGAAACCACATGGGCAGGGTCTTAACTGCCTCAGACCAGAAACAACAAGTGCCTCTTTGCTCCCAGTCCATTGGCCAAAACTATCTAGCCTAACTGTGAGGGAGGCCGGGAAATGTCAGAGATCACATGGGTATTTGGTGAGCCCAGAATATCTTGACACTCTGCATTTAGACAGTGAGAACCCAGCCACAGAGAGGCTAAGTCACACAGCCAGTGAGGGTTATTCTTGCATATGCATGTGCGTGAAGGCTAACACACTCATTTACACTTGCTGACATATACAGCAATACCCACACACGTGCACACCCATATCTACTGGGTGAAGGGGTCGTGGAGCATCTAAGAGTGCTCACTGAGCGTCTGAACTTGGCCAGAATCAGAGCACAGTCCCCAGCACAGGGGCCTCACCCACCATCCTGGGGCCCACCAGCATAGCTCCAGCCTACAGTTTGGCTAGAACTCCAGGTGTCTCCCATTCTGTGATGGCCCATTCCAGAATCTTCTGCCTGCCCTTTCAAGAATAAGAACAGGCTTCAGAATCTTCAGCTGCCAATGAAGCAGGATTCTCTATAATCCAAAGATTATAACATATATATGTGCAAAAAACAAAACAAAACATATACATGTGAATATTCTCACATCCAAATATTTATATACACCCACATACCCAAATACACTCAAAAAGCATAGATATGTGGAGGTGTGTTTGTATCTATAAATCTGAATTTATTCATGGAAATTCATGATGGCATAATCTGCTTGCTTATATGGCTAGAATTGAAATAAAAATAAACGGTGAGCTACTCCTCAGAAGTGGCAAGATCATGAAAAATACAGAAAGACTGAAAGACTGTCTCAGATTAAAGATGACTAAAGCAACATAATGACTAAATGAAATACGGTATCTTGGAACTGTATTATCCTGGAACAGAAAAGGAGATCCATGGAAAAACTGGAAAAATTCAAGTGAAGTAATTTGGTCAATAGTATTCTACCAATGTTAATGCCTTAGTTTTAATAGAATGCAAAGAAAGTCAAACCTCTTTTATTCTTCATATCAAAAATTTGAATTTCCAGCCAGGCATGGTGGCTCACACCTGTAATCCTAGCACTCTAGGAGGCCAAGGCAGGTAGATCACTTGAGCTCAGGAATTGGAGATCAGCCTGAGCAAGAGCAAGACCCTGTCTCCACTAAAAAAAAAAAAAAAAAAAAAAAAAATTAGAAAAATTAGCCAGGTATTGTAGCTGGTGCATGTAGTCTCAGCTACTCTGGAGCATGAGGCAGAAGGATCAGTTGAGCCCAAGAGTTTGAAGTTGCTGTGAGCTTTGATGCCACGTACTCTACAGAGGGCAACATAGTAAGACTCTATCTAAAAAAGATAAATAAATTGAGTTTCAACATTCCCTGTTAACAAAACAGTATCTTCCTCTTGAAGAATTTTCTGCTCCCCATCCTAAATTCCCACTGCCACCCCTAATTATTGGAGAATCCTATAGAATAGTTCCATCTCCAGAAAGGAATACCAACTGCTATGACTTCTCTTGGCCACACGGTGCCACTGTTGAAGATTGAAACTGCACAGCTTGGTGGCTATGCTTGCCCTCACTGCTTCAGGTGCCAGGCCCAAGGCAAGTGAAGTGAATTTTCACCAGGCCCAGGTGAAAATTCTTTTCCCTTCTCACTCCCAGGCTCATCCACTGTCCCTCAAAACGTAACACCATGGCATGTTAGCTGGGACCAGAGGAGCTTCTAGCACAGTGACAAGCTGTGTCCAAACCAGCTCTTCCAAGACCTTTGTACACCCTTTTGGGCTGGAGTCAGGGGCTAGCTCCCCCCTTTCCACAGTCCACACACTTGCTAACCAAGAGCTGCACCCAAAAGCACATAGGGTTTCAAGGTCCAGACCACCTTTTTCAGTTGAGGGAGGAAGTGAAGAAAAAGAGGAAGCACTCCTGGCTCTGGGCTCCCACAGGGTTGGGAGTATGGATCAGCCACTGGGCTGCCTTGCCAGGCCCTCTTACTGGGCAGTGTGCATATTCTCCATCACAATGAGCACTGGCTGCTAACAGCTCACATCTGCCCCCTCCTCTGGAGCGTTGCCCTCCACAAGTTGCCTTCTTGCCAGGGAGTTACTGACCGGCACTGGAGTTCAAAAGACCAGGCTCCCTGGACACTTCCATGGTGTAGTTCATGCTCCAGGCCCTGCCATGGGCTCCAGCTGAGGTAAGGCTCTAGCTAAAACTTTCTCGCTCCACGTGCCCTACCCTGCTTCCTGCCCTTCCTCTCTCCTGGGAGCTCTTCCTCAATAAACTACACAAACGTGGCTTCCCTTTTAGCTTCTGCTTCTGTGGAACCCAGGCTAAGAGCGCTGCCCCACAGCTGAGCAGCTCTGTGGTGGAGGAATGGTCAAGGTGGTGCTAGTGGCCGACTTTCAGGCTGGGCTTCTTATATCTCATCATTCCCTGGCTGCCTGGTGAAGAGCATTCTGTCACTGTTGGTAGGTGGAGAATCACAGGAGGTGCAAATTTCATCCTTTTCCACCTAAGGCAACCCAGGATGGAGTGCAGGGAACACGCATTTGCTGGCTTCTGCACTACTCCGTTGTGGGTGAAGTTTGGGGAACAGTAATTGTAGAGACAGCAGGACTGAATGATTGCTGCTGAACGCCACCAGGGCACTAAGGAGAGAAAACGACACTCAAAGCGAACAGCCACCAATTCCAGTGAACATGAGAGCTGCAGGGGCTTCGAGGCAGCGTTTAAAGAAACACTCATCTGTAGGAGCTGGAGGGAGGTGGAGCTGTGGACAAGGCTTGGGCCTTAATCAGGAGAGAAGCAGAACTCCAGAGAAGGTCACATTGCCAGCCCTGGGGCCTTGGTAGGGAAGGAATCAACCACTGGCTGGGGGACAGTGCCCTGTCACCGCTACCTCTTGCCCAAAAACTCTTCAGATGGCTGGAAGGAGACAGGGGTCCTAAGGCTGTGCTGGGCCTGCTCGAGATCTGCCCTACATGCCCTCCCAATCACCAGACCTATAAATAGGATCAAATAGAAGTGTGACTCAACTGAGAAATTGTGGCCTTCTAAGGGAAATGCCTGAAAATACCTGAAATGTCCAGGTGGGAGCCAGGCACAGGTTCCAGCACTGGATCAAGGATCAGGGATGGAAAACCGGGCAAGCTTGTCACTATGAGAGACTCTCCCATGACCCAGGACTTACTACTCCAGCAAGGACACCAAGACTGTTGGGGAGGCTCTTGGGAACTGAGACAAAGTAATGGCTCTCATTGAACAAAGACACCAGAACTGCTGCCGCCGCCTGGAAAAGGGGGTGGAAGGCTCAGAGGAGGGTGTGTGCTGTGGTGCCCCTCCCACAGGAGACCCCAGCCCATCTGCTGACTGCAGCCTTCAAAGGGTTCAGAATGTCCATTTATGGAGGCCACAGGCATAGGTTGATGAGAGAGGCACCAACCTGGTTGAGAAGATGATGGTGTCTGTCCTCATGGGCCAGGGCTGTCATGGGAGGTCCTATTACAGAACTGAGCTTCTTGGAGGGGGTGGTGAGATTTGTGAATGGCAGAAGCCCTGTGGCACTGTGTGGCTGTCAGAGCAAGAGAACGTAATCACCCTAGTGGACAGCAAGGCCAGCATGGTGGCCAGCAGGTCCTGGCATTCCCAGGTGTCACTGACCTATAGACGCAGAAAAGAGCAGGAGTGGAGGAAGAGGCAGCCCAGGCCAGCATCTCCCCCACACCCACACCTGTCCCAGTGGGAAATCAGACCCAGACCCAGACCCTGAAGGAGAGGCTGGTCCCCAGGGGGAAGGAGCCTGCAACTCCATGGTGAGAGTTCACTGGGTTATTCCTCACTCCCTCCCCGTATGCCATGTACTTAGGTAACCGTAAAGTAAGTACGGAAAAGGGAAATGCTCGGGGCTGTGGGAGACACCGCCCAAGTTGCTGCTGGTGTCCAGGAGCCCAAAGAGCCATGGTGGGGATTGAGAAAATGTTTGTCACTCCCACCCTGTGCCTCCCTGTTAAAGTGGAGGCACCTGCGGCTCGGGGCCTGTGTGGAATCCTGGCCCAGGCCATTTCATGGGGGTCTTCTGGGTTCCCAGGCCACATGGCCATTTTATCAGTTCTCGAATGTCTCACTTGGCACCTTGCTCTGAGGAGGGAGAGCTAGGAAAGGGGGAAGGACCATGTCTGGACCTCCCCTTCCCAAGATAAAAAAATCAAAACTCCTTCTATCTCAGAAGAAAAGAAGACAGTGCCACCTCAAAGACTTGGCAGATGCAGAGGCTGTGGTTGCCACCAGGTTCCCATTTCATTGACCCGCTGGAGAAGAGGCATGTGGTGGACCTAGGGGAATGGGCACCATGTATGGAGGTCTCAGCCCTAGTGGCCTGCAGAAAGTTACCAGAGAGCACCTGCTTCAGGAGAGAGGTGGATAACAGCATGCAGGACGGCCCGGCCAGCAGATGCCAGCCAGCTTCTGTTCTGGGCCCCCCAACACTCGTGCAGTGGGCCTGTGTGTGCAGCAGTTATAGTGGCAGGGAAGAGGGCTGTGCATGAGCCCCAAAACATGGTATCCCCGACCAAGACTGACCCCACCACTACCGCTGCTGACTGTCAGCCTGCCAGCCACAGAGGCCACCAGGGAGTGCCATTACTGCACCCTCCTCTGATGCAGCAAACTGATCACATCAGCTCATCCTTGGGACGGGGCAGGTGGGCCGAGCTGAGATGCCATCTTGCACAGGCCGCCAATGAGAATGGGGGAAGGCTAGACTGTCCTTCAGGACATCGTGTACACCTTCAACCAACACCCATTATTTGGGTCAGTGTCCCCAAAAGCCAGAGTCTGGGAACCAAGGGATAGAAGCAGGGGTGGCCACCTCACCACAACTCCTGGTGCTCCACTTGGCCACCAGTCCCTGTCACATTGGGCCCCACAGCTCTAGAGGTCTGGGGACATGAACAGATTGTTTTGTGCCTGTATTTTTCCACCTACCAAATGGGAGTTAAGAAGATTTGCTGTGGGGATTAAGTGAGACCATGTCTGTCATGCTCACACCCGGGGCCACAAAGACCCAGGGCAAGTAGTCGGGAGACGACAACTGCTCCCATCACTGCCATTGGCCCCGTTTGTGGGGGACAGATCAGGGCCAGGGCAGACTGGGTCCGGGAGATCCAGCAAGCTGGAGCCCATTCCTGGCACCTCACTCACAGGATTAGGGATCATCAGGACGGGCTTCTCCACATTCACCTCGGCGTCCTCACGCTGCAGGGGAAGCCCATTTCTGTCCTCAAGGAGGAGAAGCTCTCTTTCTTCTCCCAGAAAGCCTCTCGTGAGGCCTGGAGGACACTTGCAGGTTTCTCCACCCCGGGAACATCCTCCTCAACCTACCTGCCACCTCAGCACCCACCTCTGAGAAGCCAGGTGACCCCAAAGCCACATCCCCTTCCACAACCTCAGAAAACTTTCCCTTCCCCTGCCCCCATTTTCTTATTAGCAAAAAGATTTGATGAGTACTGCCAAGGACTGATACTCAGAAATAAGTATGTAAATCCTTTGTAAATGTATGCTAATTACTTATTTTTAATTATAATGTAAATAAGTAATTACTGAATAATTTTAAAGTATTTACATGGGGGTGTGTGATTTAGACACTAACTTGTTATAAGATATAAAAACTATAAATTATACAGTAATTATGGCCCAATTTACATGCTAAGGCCAAACACAATTACGTGGCAAGAAAAATATAAACAATCAGGTAATTCTGCAGTAGTTACAGTGTAATAAACAGGCTGTTTGCTTCCCCTGTGGACAAAGTATGTCTGCGTGTTCACCCAGGGCTCAGGGAGACCCAGAGAGGCCCAGGAGAGGGCGTGTTTGGGAAGCTGAAACCATCTTTAAGAAAAAATACTAAACATAAGAGAAAAGGTGCAAGCTAAGGCTATTGAATCTTTCCTGAGGCTCAGGAGAAAGGTTGAGCCACATTCTGGGGCTCTGTGGCCCTGTGCAGAGTGGCCCCCGTCGCCTCCTGCCTCACACACAGCAAACCCCTGGCATACTCCCCCCTGGACAATAGAGAGGCCCCGGCCTCTCACCTCGGCCTTCACCTTCCTCCTGTACTCTCCTGCCTGGGCTAACCCCATCTCACCCTTTGAGTCTTGCCTTCAATGCCTCTTCCTCTAGGAAGTTTCCCCTGAGTACTCCCCACCCCCCAAGATTTGGGCAGGGGTCCCCCTGGGGCTCCCACAGCCTCTTGGGCCTCCCCATCACAACTAACCACTGTTTGAGCTGGTCTCTTTGACAACAAATTCTGCCTCCCCCACCAGACAGGGATCCCCAAAGAGGGCAGAGGCCAGGCCTGCCTTGTCCGTTGCTGAGTCCCAAGATTGAGTATTTGGCTTAAGAACGTGGAATCTGACATCAGTGAGACCTGGGTCCCAGCTTGTTCACTCTCTGAGGCCCTCCCAGGAGATAGTCCACTCTGGAAGTGGAGCCCAGAACATTCCTTTGTAGCCCACAGATGCCTAGTGGGGTGCAAGAGCCACTTAAAGGAGGGGAGGGCATGAGCTGGCTGGCTGTGTGGCCTTGGTCAAGTCCCTTCCCCTGTCTGACCCTGCATCTCACCTGTGACCCTTTGAGACCTCTGTGCCCTGCCAGCTGATTGTGTCTCAGAAATGAGTTCATGGGGTGTGACGCTTCCCATAGAGCTGGCAGCAATAGGTGGGACCCTTAGACCAGCCCTCCAGCCAATGCCAGATTTCTACTGGGCACCTACTAGGTGCCCAGCAGGTCTTTTGCCTCCCTAGGCCTGTCCCTGAGCAGTAGGTGCTTCAAGGTTCAGGGATGCTCAGGTGGCCAGGAACCACAGTGACCCTGTTTAGCATCAGGCCCCGAAATCAAAACAGTGACCCTGCATCCTCACCCCCGGGAGGTCCTCAGGGGAGCGTCTACCCACTCTTCCTTCATAGACACCCCCACCCCAGCAGTTGTCACACAATTTACAGCCAGAGAGCAGGAAGGATCCATATATAGATCCAGGGCCCACCGTCTTCTCCTGCCCCTGAAGTGCTACTGCTCATTAAGCATGGTCATTAGCCAGGATTTAAGGGAGGCCGGGTGGGCCTCGGGTGGAGGGCCCTGCTAACCAGGCTCGGGCCGTGAGTTCTACAGGACAGGACCATCCCCCTGCCTCCAAACCAGCTGGCCGAGCACTTGGAAAGTCATATAGAGAGGCCTTTCTTTTCTAGTACTGAGCGTAACAGCCCTGCTACCCTTTATAAGCAACTGTGACCGATGAGTCTAGGGAAAGGCCTACTCTCTCCAGTCAGGTACAGAGAGGGTTAGCAATTTGACAAAGGTCACACAGCCCCAAAACATGAACTTAAATCCAGCCACCCAGTCTCTCTGACTTTGGATCGTGCTTCTAACCACCTAGTTCATGTCTCCCAATCCCCGAATGCAAAAGGACTCCACCAGCATTGGCCAACTCAGCTTGGCTTGGTTGCCGACGAAGCCAGTGCCTGGCATGGGGGTGGCCTCAGCACTGGCCAAAGCCTGGAAATGGAAATTACCGCCGATCCGGTGCTATGACCCCTCCCGCAGCTACTTCACAGCCCAGGAAATTCCCTGGTCCCCAGGGTAATATCTTTTTTATGGTCATTGCCGGGTGCTATTCATTTTATTACACTTTTCCCTGTTATTTTTGTTGTTGGCGCATAAGCAATGTGGTCAATTCCATTTTACGTGCCCCGGCATTTCAGATTCATCGCCAGCCAGCGTGGCGCTGAGTGGTTACATGGTAAAGTGTTTGGCTAATAAAATGCATAAAGCAGAGATAGCAAAATCAATGCCTTTGTTAATAAAACTTCACCATTCCTCACGAAGTCTGCCAGGCAGGCCTGCCCGCTGGAGCTGGCACCGGAGGCACCTAGTGGGTATGACTGCCAATAGGGCCAGACGCCAGCTGAGCCTACAGCCCGTGCCCTTTGCCCTCCTGGAGCAGCAGCAAGGCAGAAGGCCCCGGGCAGGTGCTCCCTAGAGCACGGAGTCCCTCCCAGTGCCAGAGTTGGGGACAAAGCGTTGGGAAAGGGGTCATCTTGAGCAAGTCACTGTAGAGATAAGATAGATTTTTATCTATACAATGGGGATAATATTAATAGTCCCTCTTCCAAAGATTTTTGTGAGGACTCAGGGAGAGAGCACATAACCCACGGGGCCCAGCGCACGTGGCAGTACAGGCCGGGTAACTGAACACTGCTGTTCCCCTTCCCTGGTTACATCTACTCTCACCACTTAGGGGTGACCCTCAGTAACCAGGACCAGAGAAAGGTCTCTGTCTGGAGTGAGCCCTAAAATGAGATGTGTATTCTAAGAAACGAACTACTCAGACCCTAGAGACCCAGCCTTTACTTGTCCCTCTTATTCTGGACCGAATATGTGCCTCAATTTCTCTTCCTGCCTGGCACGGCTGGGGCCACACCACACCTGCTCAAAAGCCTCAGGCAGTTGCCCTCACCTCCAGGGCAGACTGGCCAGCTTTTCTGGAGCATCAGCAGGACTCCTGGTTCCCTCCTGTCCAGCTCTGCTGTCTGTGCCGCCGGGGACCAGCCATGCTTCTGCCCAACACACCATTTGCCCTTTCCCACCTCTAGGCCTTTGTCCTCACATGCCTCTCCTGCAGGCACACCACCCAGCTCTCTCCACCACCAGCCTACTAGCCCTGCTCTCCACCCATCTGAAAGCACACAGCATGTGCTGCTGCCTCCAGTAAGTTCCCCTTGACTCCTCCCAGCTCCCAGGAAGTTCTGTGACCTTCATCTGTCACTCACCTATCCTCTGCCATTTTTGAGGCATTTGATTCTCGTCATGGAGGCCCTGTTCTGAGATGGATCTCTTGCTCCTCGGCCAATGCCCAGCACAGAGGAGAAGGTCCATCCACATCTGTTAAACATGCATTTGAACCCCATGCCAGGCACCTGCAGCACAGTGCTCAATCTTTAACCAGCCCATGAGGTTATTATGCCCATTTCACAGATGAATACACAGAGCCTCTGAGAGGAGACAGGTTAGGCCCTGGGTGACTCAGCAAGTGAGTGGCTGAGCCCAAGTCCTAGTGCAAAGGTTCCCTCCACGGGCACTGAGCCACCCACGCAGGAAAGGGGAGGGCAGTGGAGGCTTCACATCCCTCCAACACTCCCCATCCCCGAGTCTCCCCTCTCTGAGCCCCGATTTTCCTCTCTCCAAAATAGGAATAATGGTAACAGACCTTCCTCCTGGAGGTACCAACAGAACAGAATGAGCCACAGCCATAAAATCAGAGGCCTCTCCTCTCGCCCCTGCTGTGTCCCACACACTCCAGGAGGAAGGACAGGGAGGGCTCAGATACGCACGGCCCAAGGCGGGAAGCATCAGCACGTTTGTGCACAATCTTTGGGGACTTGGTGGAGATGATGGGGGGGGGATCTTTACCTCCTGAGCCTTAGTTTCCTACCCTGTGAAATGGGCCTAGTACGAGCATTCCCTCCCCTAGGCTATGTGGGTGGAAGAAGGATTAAATGGAATAATCTGTGGCTGGGCGCAGTGACTCATGCCTATAATCCTAGCAGTCTGGGAGGCCCAGGAGGGCAGATTGCCTGAGCTCACAGGTTCAAGACCAGCCTGAGCTAGAGCAAGACCCCATCTCTAAAAAGAGAATAGCCAAGCATTGTTGTGGGTGCCTGTAGTCCCGGCTACTTGAGGGGCTGAGGCAAAACAATCACTTGAGCCCAAGAGTTTGAGGTTGCTGTGAGCTATGACAGCAAGGCACTCTACAGAGGGTGGCAAAGTAAAACTCTGTCGCAAAAAAAAAAAAAAAAGTAATAATCTGTGCAAATCCCAGGTCAGAGCCCAGCTCTCAGAGGGCTTTGAAGGCCTCCAGCACCAAAACAAGGAGTGAAGTCAGCTCAGAAAGGGCCTGGGCTGTGCAGGGGTGGGCAGCACTCCAAGCTGTGCCATCCCTTTCCCCTGCACCCCCAGACCGGTGGGGAGAAGTGGGGCATCGCCTCCTAGGGCCACAACAGTATCCTGTCCCTGCAGTGGCCCCGGTGCCCTCCTCCCCACCTCCGTCCCCCACCCATGAGGACAAACTCTGAGCGTAATCCCTCAGTGTCTCCGAGCACGCCCAGGCCCAACGCACGGCTGGGCAAATATTGGACTTTATTAATTTAATTCAATTTTATTTTATTAACCTTTATTAAAAATAAACTCTCATTAAAATTCTCATTGCTGTCTCTGGCAAAGGCAAGGGTGGGGTGCCACCTCCTCTCCAGGCCTGTTAAATGTCACCCAAAGAGCGGTGCTGGCCCCAAGGGCCAGAGCGCAGACCCACAGCCCAGGCTGGAGAGGAAGGCGAGGGGTGTGTGGGTGCAGGCCACGGTGTTGGCAGGCCTCAAGGGGCCCACAGACCCAGCCCCCACAGAGGGGCAGGTCTGGACAGGCTGGGGTGCTGCCTCACAGTACCCCGAAGCAGGGCCCCTGAGCTGATTTGGGAGCTATATGTTAGAAAATTTGGAAGATATGGAAAAAACACCAAAAAGCATAAAATTCTCTACGAAGCTGGATAAACTTTTGTCCCTTTGGGCTGGGGTGAACATAGCTATCATCTAATCTGAGACATTTCAAAGAGCGAAAGTGATACAGTCCAAACAGGCCCTGCCCTGGCAGATGGAGACGCCTGTCACTGCTCAGAGCAACGCTGGTCAGCTGGGGAGAGTTTTCCTTCCATTTCAACAAGGGAGCTAGGCCTGCTGCAGGGAACTGCTGGTCCCCATGCCCCAACAGCAGACTGGACTTGACACGTGGGCTGGGGGGTTACTTCCCTTGGGCTAATTCAGAGTCAACAGCCACTGAGCACCTGCCATGTGCTGGCCCTGTCCTGAGCTTTGCGCAGATTGTTTCATTTAATCTCCCCAGAAGCCCTGGAGAATGTAAAACCATTTTTCAGAGGAGGAAACTAAGGTTTAGGAGGTGAGGGACCTTGCCCAAAGCCATAGGCTGAGCAGCAGAGCCAGGAGACAAACCCCCTCCTAGAGCTCGTCCTTGCAGGAGCTGAGAAAAACGGGGTCTATCCCCCAGGGAACAGCAGCCAGGGGGGCAGACCAGCCAGCTCTGGGGAATCTCAAGAGCTGCTGTCAGGTGGAAGGTTCAGACTGGCCTCGAGTGACTGTTGGGCAGTGGATGGGAGGGGAAGGAGGAGGCATCAGACAAGCAGGAAGAACTGGCAGGCTGGACCCCGAGGCTGCCCCTGCACACGCTGCACCACGGCCCCTTCTGCATAGCAGCTAAGCTGCCTGTGGCTGGTACCTCCCTGGTAGGGGAGGCCTGCAGCAAGGTAAAGAGCCCCTGGTCACTCTGGCTCAAATGTCACCAAAGGATGCTTGTCAACAGTTCATGTGCTCGATAAAAACATCAGTGACATCCAGCAGGGAGGGATCTGGGGAGGATCCCGGTGCAGACCCTCACACAGCACTTGGTGGTTTTGCGGCATGTTCCTTTTCTCCTTCAGCAAATGTTCCTGAGGGCCAGGCATTGAGACAGGAGGACGAACGTCCCAGCCCGGCTCTCACAGCCATGCAAGCTAGGGAGTGAGACTGAAACCAGCAGTGACGACAGGCACTTCCTCCCACGTTGTGAGAAGTGGCATGCAGGGGAGGCAACGCTGGAGACCTAAGAGGTGGCTCTGACTCTGGGAGGTGGGGGTGGCGACAGAGGAGAGCTGAGTCCACAGACCAGGGGCCGGTGCTGGAGAAACCTCAGCCATGCACCCCAGGGAGTGTGGCAGGCAGGACTCGGGCTCCCCTGGAGGAGGGCAGATGGCAGGAAAGGAGGAAGGGAGAAGGGACTGTTTAGAGGGGCAGAACAACTGTAGAAACACCTTCCAGAAGGATCCACAGCACAGTCCTTTCATTCATGCCCTTGTCCCTTCACTTGTTCATCCAGCAAGCTCCCTGACAGTCACAGGGGACGGAAGTCTCACAAGACCGGCAATGTCCCTGCCCTCAAGGAACTTACTGTCCAGTGAGAGAAGCAGCTCAAGAATGAAGACATAGAAACTGGGGCTCGAGACAAGTTCGGAAGGAAATACTTGGAGTGATGCCACGGAAAGCAGGGAAGGAGTGAAGGACCCTCCACGGATGAATTGTGGCTTCCCTGAGGGGAGACCTAAGCAAAGGCCTAAAGTTCTAGGAAGACCTGCCAAAGCAATAGCCTGATGCAGGTGCTGTGGGCAGCACCCAGACCCCTGGGACTCAGGCGTGCCCAGCAGGTAATGGGTGAGGCCGCTCTGTCCTTAGTTTTCTGTGGAAAACGGCAGTCTGGAGAGTGCACCACAACGACTGTTTCACATGGGGCTGTGTGTATGGCAGGGAGTTGAAGGCCACAGACCCCAGCAGAGAAGAGGAGGCCGGTGAGGAGGGAGGAGGGAGACCACCACCCAGTGCCTGCCCCACTCCTGAGGTGGGGGTGCCTTGCTGTCCTCTGATGGCAACTGACTGGTTCTCAGCACAGTGCCTCTTCCAGCACCTTCCAGCACCTTCCAGCACTGGAAGCCTCCATCTTTCTGACAAGAGTCCGCAAGGGCACCTCCAGGCAGGGATGGGATAGACCCCAGAGAAGGCAGGGCCCCTGCACCCCAAGGTATGGCCCTGCAGGCCAGGGTAAGGGAGGCAGCCGTCTCCCCCTCTCTCTCTGGGCCTCAAGGGCTCTCCCTCCTATGTCCTCTCTCTCCCCATCTCCAGACTTCCCTCTGACGCAGTGCTCACCAGCTGACCATAGCCCCCCACCACAGAGATCTTCAATGCACCCACCAACAGAGGCTGCCAGGTGGCTCGGCCTCTGGTCCAAGTTCCCAGGAGAGAAGCAGATTGTCCCAGGGGACATTAGGTGCCCAGGCCTGGTCCAGCCAGCTCAGGTGGAACACAGAAGACAGACAGCAGGGTTCCTGGGGGCCAGGGGGACAGGATGGTTTTCTGAGGGGCTCAGGAGCCACCTCCAGCATGCCCCACAGAGCCAGAGCTCCCTGACTAGACTCTGGGTTTAACAGTGAATGCCCTACCTGAAATCAGTGAGTGCCCTGCCCCCGAATGACCTTCCGAGACACCTTCCCCCTTCTCATTGGATCCCACCTGGGGGCACAGGGCACAGGAGCAGTTGCAGTGGAGGGGTGACTCTGGGAGACCCCACAAACATGGCAGCCCAGGTGGCTACCCTTGCCCAGCTTCCTAAGACCTGGGGCCAAGCAGAAAGTAGGTGCTGGCTGAGGCTGTGGGGACAGGCCACACACGTGTGCCTGAACAGGCCGGCAGAAGGCCCAGGTGCACAGCCACACACATGTGCACAGCACCCCAGGGTGAGCACCATCTCCCTGCCTACAGTCCCCCATCCCTGGGACCAGCAGGGTCATCCTCTCTGGAGAGAACTGTCCTGTTCTCAGACCCAGGCTCCTCCCTTCTCCAGCACCAGCAGGAGCAGACAGGGCAGACCTGGGATGTGGCCGAACCCGTGGCCATCCCTCTGCGCCTGTTTCCTCCTCTGCCCTGACAACATCAGCCTGCAGAGCTGGGGCAGCACGGGGTCTGGGGCGTATCCTTTCCTTTGCTGGGACCAGACCTGACCCAGCTTCTGGGTCAAGCTAAGGGCACTCCAGTTGGAGTGGTCCAAGCCAGAAGCCCCTTGAGAGCCCCACTTTCTGAAGCCCATGCTGCAGAATCTCCCACACCCCTGGCTGCGATGTAAAATTGGTCATTGGTGCAATCCTGGGCAAATCAGCCTCTCGCAGATCAGTGAGGCCACGCTCCCCGGGCCTAATTATCCCATATTTGGTCAATAAGCCATTAACACGGCGCCAGGGATGTTAATAACCGTTTCATGAAAAAGTCAGTGTAATTTATGAGATCAACACTGGTTAACAAAATTAATAAATATTTCATTCAGTGAGATTTATCCTGGTATGCTCCCGACAGGTGGACCGAGGGCCCTCGGGCACCCCCAGGGAGGCAGCAGTCAGGGGAGAGGAGGGCCCGACTCTCACTTGGGCCAATAAACATTTACCTCAAATCCTATCGCCATAAATCCACAGGCTGGACGAGGGAGTCCAGTAAAACCTGACTTAACATTATGTTCGGGCCATTAACAATATTTATATAGATGTCACTTCAGGGAGGGTTAGAGTCGCCAGGCAGGGCCCAGTGGCCGTGACGGAGCAGGCTGGATGCTCAAGGAGGACGCAGGCCCCTGGTGGCCAGGGACACTGGGAAAAGTGTAAGGTGGCTCTCAGAGCATAAAGTGGCTCTTCCCAGCCAGGGGCCTGCGTCCGGCCAGGGGCACTGGGTAGAGCGTAAGGTGGCTCTCAGAACCCTCTGGGTTGGCAATTCCTGGCTATGTGACCCATGATGGACTTCCCACCTTACAGAGCTACAGTTTCCTCATCTATAAAATGGAGTATAAACAATAGCTGCCCCTCCAGTTGCTGAGAGAACTCAGTCAAATGACACAAAGTCAGTCCCCAGCACAGAGGAAGTGCCCCAGAGATGGAACCTGCTGTAATGATCACTCTGTGCAGAGCTAGCCCAGGCCTCTGCCCTCTGCCCCTCCGCACTGAGAGAAGCTGGGGTGCACTCAGCCTCTTTAAGGGGGTCCATTATCTACCGGTCACTGTCGTACAGTATCTATGATCCCATTTGATCCTGGATGCTGTTGAGATCCCCACTTCCCAGAAGGGAAAACTGAGGCTCAGAAAGGTGAAGTGACTTGCCAGGGGCAGCCAGCAGAAAGTGGCGGGTCTTGAACCCAGGTCTGTGACTCCTTGAGCATCCCCCTGGTATTGCTCTGTCCCCAAGGCTAGGCGAGCAGCCCAGGAAATCCAGCGACTGTCCCCCCAATCAGCCCTGAGCAAATGGGCCTGGGCCCAGGAGGATGCCAGAGCCTGTTGTGGTTAAAGAACTTTCCAGGAGAACCAATTAGTTTTCCATGGGAAACTTTCCACTGGGCATTGATTTTCTCTCTCCCCACCTGGGGTGGATTTGATTTGTGAGTAGAAGCTCTTCCAAGAGGCTGAAGCAATTGTGTGAAATAAAAGCTCGGAATGTGACAGTCTCATCTGCTGCCAGCAGTGGGTGGGAGGGTGGGAATGGGGTGGGAAGGCCACCGGCCCATGGTGACCTCAGTGCAGAGCTACTTCTGTTCACATGGCCTTGAGGCAGCAGCACCAGGCAGAAACAAGGTGAGCTCACCGCAAGGCTGCAGTAAGTACACACTCATTATGGGGCCGGGGAGCTGAGGGGCCAGCGAGGCTGGACCCTGTCACCCTTCAGCAGCCAGACCTTCACTGAGTCTCTACCCTGACCTCACATCACTCTTTTAACAAACTTGGGAAGGGATGCGGGGCCTCGCTCATAGCAAATGTTCAACAAATGTCAGTGAAGGCATCACTATCCCCATTTTACAGACAAAGAAACTAAGGCAGTTTGGGTTGGGTGACTGCTCTGAAAGAGGCAGAGTGAGAACTTGAATCCAGATCTGTGCCCCACGCTCTGTCCAGTATCCAAAGGGCTCTGTTCTCACCTGGGCCTACGATGGTGAATGGAGGTGGACGAGAGTGAGCGCCCTGCCTTTTCAGAATCTTTCATTTATTCGTTATTCAGTCAACAATTTCATTCATTAACCAAATATTGATGGAGCTCCCTCTGTGTGTAGGAACCCTTCTGGGCACTGGGGATGCAGCAGGGGACAAAGCTGGCATTCTCGTGGGGGAGAGAGACTTTAAACAAAACAGATAAAAAGTGCCAAGAGTGCCAGATGGTGGTATAGTGGGACTGGGGGAAGGAGGAGTCGGGTGGGCCTCACAGGCTGAGCCAGCCCAGTGCCCAGGGAGGGGGTCGTGGCAGAGGGACAGCAAGGGCAGAGGTCAGAGTGTGGCTGGAGGGAAAGAGGCCACACAGACAGGGAGGACATGGGGTGGAGGCCAGGCATGGCTCAGGCCCTGGAGGGCATCCCAGGAAGCTGGGTGAGAGGCAGGATTGAGGAGGATGTGAGAAGGGGTGGACTGTGGTATATTGTGCTTTCCCCGAGGCCGGGATGCATCGCATGACAGCAGAGTGGAGGGACGAAGTCCACCCAGCCCCACATAGTTCCTGGCCCCAGGTCCCCAGGGTGTGGTGAAGCTGGAGGGGCATCAGGATGGCTGCAGAGACAGCAGCCATGGGCTGGGGGTCACCCCAGACTCGTCTCTCACCAACATAGACATCTTCTGGACTGAGTTCTCAATAGCCACATGGTCTATAAATGAGGCAGTGGGGAGTGAGGTGGGAGGAGTGGGCAGTTAAGGGGCCTGGCCTTTATCCTGTGGCACACTTCTGAGTGGGGAATGAAGGTGAGGTGAGCAGTTCAGTGAGGTCCCACTGGCAGCAGGAGGGGGTGTGAGGGCTGGACCAGCGTGGGATATTGCTGGTGGAGGGCAATGAAGGAGCCTGGGCTCAACAATAGTGACACAGGGAGATGGGGGCTGGCGGCTGCTGGCTGGATATGGCCATGTGGCCCTGGAACCTCCCCTTCCACCCCTTTCCAGAGCTGCCTGCTCCAGGGTCTCTAAGTGCCCAACCCTGGCCAGTTTCTGACCCTTAGTCAAGGTCATGCCAGTCCCTGGAACTTCTCTGAGCTTCAACTCAATGCAGAGTTGTCCCTGCCAGTGTTAGGTAAGAGTTATTGACAGGCCATGGTACAGTCAGAGCTGTGCGGTCTGGCTTTCCAGGTTCACCTGCAAAGGGCTGAGGGTCCTTTACAATTCAGGGAAGTGCTAGAGGGAGATGTATACCACTGGGGACTCCAAGGATGTGCCCCAAGGTGTGCTGTGTATCCTTGGGCAAGTCACTGTTCCTATCTGGGCCCAGACTTATTGTCTCTCTTCTGTGAAGCAAGGAAGTTGGATAATAGCAAGGACCATTGTTCAAGAACTTGCTGCATGGGGAGTGCTCTGCCCACCTCGGCTCACTGAGAGGCAGGGAGGAACCTCCCCTGCACTCCACAGGCTAAGACAAGTCTCCACCCAAGGGCACACAGCCAGAGGTGGCAGAGCCAGGACAGAAATTGGGTTGGGGCCCCAGGGGCCACCACACACCCTATCCGGGTCCACTGCAGGAGGCGTGGGCAGGTGCTCAGCTACTAGGCAGACCCAGAGTAGCACAGGGCTCCTCTGTCACTCCTACCCTGAATCACAACTGTGAGGCACCGTGTGAGCCAGTGAGGTCGCCCTCTGACTTCCAGGGTGAACATGGAACAGGATCAGCCCTCAGGGAATGGGAGCCCCGCTTGCCCTCGGCCCGGCTCTGGGCTGTCCCTGAGCCCCCTCCCAGGCTTGACGTGGTGCAGTGAGGTGGCCTCTCCCGGAGATGGAACCTGAGGGGAAGCCTGGCTCTGCTTCTTACCACTGTGTGGCTTTGGGCCGTCATTGCCCTCTCTGAGCCTCGGTCTCCTCTCTGTAAAATGGCCTTCCGCCCACTCATTGTGCCTGGCCCGGGCCAGGTTGAGGACCTTTCAACACATCAACAAATAAAACGGACAGGTTCCCGGGCCTCCCTGAGCTGACAGGCACATCCGACTAGCCACGGGGACTAAGGGGAGAGCGCGTGGGGGAAGGGGTTTCAGTCCTGCATGAGGCTGAGGGCAGGCTCCTCCAGGAGGCAGATCAGGAAGCTGCGCAGCACCCTGGGGAAGACTGTTCCAGACAGAGGGCGAGTAAGTGCGAGGGCCCTGAGGTAGGGTGTGCCTGTCAGATGCTGAAGGAGCAGGAAGACCTGCCTGCCCCCGGGGAGAGAGGCAGGAGAGGACTGCGGTGAGACCAGTGCCGCAGTGAGGAATCTCTGGATCAACAAAGTAGCATTGCCTGGTATATAGTAAGTGCTCAGTTAACAGAAGTTGGGATTATTCCTGTTTATAATTAGATGATTTCTAACCCTTTCTTGGGGAGAATGTGGGGTGCCTTAGGGTCTCACCCCTGTGGGTAGGAGCTGGATCTGAGCAATCCAGACTGTCCCCCAGGGAGCTGGGGGCTGCTTTCCTCTCTCAGCCCCTTCCTTCCAGGACCTCACAGGGCCTTGGGAAGTTTGGGGAGTGATGGGGTGTGTCATTGCTGTCACAATGACATTAAATCAGGACCCCCAGCTCCGGAAGAAATCGCACCAAGAAGTTGTTAATACCTTTATTATGGGCTGAAATGTATTCACGGTATTAAAAGACATCCCATTTCTGCCCCTGGTGTCACATCTGAGATGTAGCATAGATAAATGATATATCACCACACGAGATCTACCGAAACCATTAGTAACCATGACATTTTGACGTCAGATTTTAAAAAATTCCTAAGTAATCTTTTTGATTTATGAAATGCTGTCTGGGTTCATCGAGAGAGATCTCAGATTTATCACCGCCTGGTTAGAATTATTAATGATTTTCAATTTGTAAATCTGAAGTCGAGAAAGTCTTGTGGGCTCAGGGCAAAAACTCCCACCATCGAAGGCCCAGCCTCGCCTCCAGTCTGCGTTCAGCCCACAGAGAGATGATCCTTCTCTCCAACATTCCAGCTACCTGACATTGTCTCCCAGGAAGTCCTGTCTGTCTGCAGCAAGCAAGACTGTGGGGGCATCAGCCGCAGAAACTGCTCTGGGCAGAGGCGTCAGCCTCACTTCACAACGGGGCATGCCCACTTGTCTCAGAAGCCACAGGGGCAGAGGTGGTCAGGAGGTCAGTAGCCCCCACTCTTGGGTCTGGTTCAGGCTTCAACTCAGCTACAGGCCTCCCATACCACCAAAAGCCTGGGCCAGCTGTCCTTGCCCACAGCAGTACCACATAGGCCACATGTGCTGCAGAGCCCCATGCTGCCACTGCTCCGTCTCATTAGGGAGCCTCCACCTGCACATGCCTGTCAGTCTCCATCCCTCCCCACCCCTCCCCCTGCTTCCCAGGCCCAGAAGCCACACTCCCTTGGGGAGGAGGCAGAGGACAACCACTGGACCTCAGGCCTAGGTCTGACTTGAGTCCAGTCAATCCCATCACGCTGGCTTGTGTCCCAGGCCACTCGGGGCCAAATATTGAAAGAAGCAGAGGGGCTTTCCCATATGCCAAAGCCCAGGCTGCACCTCTGACCCACCGAATCAGAACTGCCACAGGTTCCCGCGTGTAGCGAGGCTGAGAGCCAAGCCCCCGTATCACCACTCCTTTCCTCCCTCCCTGTAGCCTCTGCCTAATGCAGAACTCATGATTTCTCTCCAGGACCAAGGTGCTGCTCTCCTGCTTATGGCCTTAATGGCTCCCATAGCCCTCAGGTGGAAGGTGATCTTCCTGTCCTGCCCTCAATAAGGAAGGAGAGGGCCAGGGACTGTGTGATGCTGCGCAAGGTCCCACCAGCATGACAGATGCAGACGCGGAGTGCCCCCTCAGGCCTGTTCCTTGGGGAACCTCCACCCTCCAGCTTCTCCCATGGGTCAGAGCCTGGCTCTGGGCAGCAAGAAAGCCCGCACATCGGGGTCCCTGGGGAGCCAGTTTCACCCACTCCTTGACAGGGTGACAGTACCCTGTTCTCACCCTTGCACCTCAGGCATGGGCGGCAGGGTGGGGCAGACATCCAGCCTCCGAGCCTCAGTTTCCTGGGTCATAGATGCTATCACAGAGAGTCACCATGGAATTTCAGCCATCCTTACACAGATGAGCTCGGTGCCCTTGAGTGCCCAGGCACATGTGGCCGCTGCTGGCACCATGATTACTGACCTTGTCATTTCTCAGTTTCCTCTGTGTAGGGCCTATTCTTCCCACAGCCCCCAAATCCCAGCTATCCCCTCCTGCCTCCTTCTCTGAGAACCTGAGTTCAGTTTGGAAGTGACCTGGCAGCAAAGGTACCTCCTGACCGATAGCCTGCTCCAACCACAGACTGTAAGGTAGGCGACACCCTGCCAGAGAGAAATACGTCTGGGCCACACACGTTTTCACAATGCACAGTTCAGAGGGAAACTGGAAAGCACATTTCTATAAGGTTTGGAGACAGGATGGCGAGTTTTCAGTTAGCGCAGGGACAGGAAGGATGGCCGGCTTCGTCTCTGGTGTCCAGGCAGGTTCATGGGCAGTGACGAGACAGAGAGGCCAAGGCAGGAGAGTGGAAAGATAGAGGGAGGAGGACAAAGGGATAACCCTGCTGGACCAACGGGAGAGGCAGCTAAGCTGCAGCCAGAGAGCACAGCCCGAGAGCTGGCAGGAGCGCCCCAGCTGCACTTTGAGGTAGGGGGAAGGGACAGGCCAGGTTGCGGTGTTGGCTGCCCTGTGCCCAGTGTCCAGTGCAGATGAGCTCTTGGTCAGTACTGAATGAGCACCCACATGAATGAATGAGCCAACATTGGCTGCCTGTCCCCTAAATAAATGCCAAGCTTTCTCCCATTCGTGAGCTCATGTAATCCTCCCAATACACCTATACAGATGACATCATTATTCCCATTTCACAGAGGAGGAAGCTGAGGCTCACAGGGGCGCATGTGCAGCCTGAGGTCACACAGCTGGGAGCACTGCTCTTGGGGCTCAGACCTCTAGCCTCACTAGCGGTAAGTGAAGCCTCCGTGGGTTCCCAGGGGGCAAGGCAAAATCTGGGATCCCTCCAGGACACACAGGCTTCATCACCTTGGGGACCTGAGATCCCAATGGGGGTCAGTGTGACCAGGTCCCTCCCTCAGGATGAGCCTTAGGCTGCCAGGAAGTATCACAAACTGTTCTCTCCCAGTCCTGGAGCCCAGGTCTGAAAGCCAGGTGGCAGCGGGTCAGCTCCTCCTGGAAGCTCTGCGAAGGAATGTTTGCCTTGCCTCTCTCTCTGCGGTGCTGGCAATCCTGACATCCCTTGGCTTGCAGACACATCACTCTAACCTTGGACTCAGTCTTTGAGTGATGTCCCCTCCCTGTGTGTGTTTCTGTTTTCTCTGCATATGAAGACACTGGTCACTGGATTAGTCTCACCTTCATCTGACTTCCTGGCATCTATGACCCTACGTCCAGGCAAAGCCACATCCACAGATTGGGGGGATAAGGACTTCAATATATGTTTTGGAGAAGAGTCAGTTCAACGTATAACTTGGGCCTCAAACGCTCCATCTGTTCCCCTAGAATGTGAGCAACACAAGGGCAGGGCTGGGGATTTATTTTGGTCTTTGCTGCACCCAAGGTGCCTAGAATAGCATCTGGCTCATAGTAGGTGCTCAACTAACAGCGAGGAAGTGAATGAATCTCAAAGTTCCTTCCTGCTCCCCGAACAGGAGCACGCCCACAACCCCCTTATCTATGACCACTGAAGGACACAGCCATGCATCACACACACACCAGCAAAAGCATACCAGTGAATATGTAACACCATATGTATAACAGGCCCGGTGACACCCACTCAGAAACACACAGGGACATGCACACTCTCAGGCTAGACAAAGACTCTTGAGGCTCATCCTCATGGTGACGGGGCGCCAGGTGTTGCTGGAGCGTCAGGGATCCACTCTGCTTTCACAGCCGTCGGGGGCTGGGAGACAACGTTCTGGGGTCCTGATTTTATCCTGTATCCATCTCTGAGTGTTCCAAACCTTAGTTTGGTTATAATGTGCAAATTAAGCAACTGTTTTGAGTTGCATGGGCATCAGTGGACCAGGCAGATGGCGTGGGAGTGGGGAGAAGCCTGCTCAGAGGGGAGAAGGTGAGAGCTTTGCGGGGCAGCCTGGGGCCCCTGAACAGGAGTCCCCTCACCTGTCCATTTGGACGGGAAACACGGGCAAAACTGCTCCTGTGGCTACAAACGCTTCCTCAAATGAGTGTTGCTGAACCCACAAAGGGGTCTAGCCTAGGTCCTGTCCCTCACCACACAAAATCCAATTAATGAGACAATGAGGATTGCCAAGGAAGAAAAGGAGTTTAACGCAAAAGACATCCATTGGGATAATGGGAGAAATAGTCTCAAATCTGTCTCCCTGACCCACGAAGGGCAAGGGCTTTTACAGTGGGCAGCAGAGTGCGGGACCGGTTGGGTGGGGTTAGAGTCAGAGGGTTTCAGTGGTAGTGCTGGATGGCGAGTCCAATGGAACAAAAAGTAACTTAAAGAGGGGGTCATTTTTAGCTAATGTCTGTAATCCTAGCACTCCGGGATGCCATGGCAGGTGGATTGCCTGGGTTTATAAGTGCAAGATCAGCCTGAACAAGAGTGAGATGCCTGTCTCTAAAAATAGCTGGGCATCATGGCGGGCACCTAGAGTCCCAGCTACTCAGGAGGCAGAAGCAAGAGGATCGCTTGAGCCCATGAGTTTGAGGTTGCTGTGAGCTGTGACGCCACAGCACTCTACCGAGGGTGACAAAGTGAGACTCTATCTCAAAAAAAGTGGGGGTTCATTTTGCAAGGCTGATTATAAGAGGTGTCTGGCTTGGGTGCCCCAACCCCTCTAAATCTGTAGTGCTCATTAGTGAGCACCTACTGTATGCAAGACCCTGGGTTCAGCAATGCCTTATGAAATCCGTGCAGTCCTAAGATGGATCAACCCATTTTGCAGATGAGAAAGCTGAAGCCCAAAGAGGGGAAGATTGTGCAGATTACCGTGGTGGGTGGGAAGCCAAGCTCCTCCCATTTATTCTACCATTGTCCCTGGCTTGGAACATCCATCTCAGAATGCAGTGGGGTAAAGGGTAACCCAGCCTCCTGGGATGGGCTCCACAAGCCCAGGATATGCATGTGGGATCACCCTGTACACAGCTAACACCCACTAAGCCATCTTCTATCTCTGAATTACCCACTCTGGGCATCTTGTAGGCAAAGCCAGGAAGTCCCAAACTGAGCTTGAACCCTGGTCTCAGACCAGCCCATGACATTGACCTAAATACATTTACATGCATCTTAGAGTTCAGAAGACTCTTACTCCGTCGGTCCTCACCACTCCATGAGGAGGTAAGCACACTTGATCCTTCACCACAGCTGAGACACAGAGATCTGATGGTGTAATAATTAGTGCACCTGCTTGGAGCTGGGTGCACCAGGACTGATCCCACCTATGGGCTCTGGGGCAAGAAGCTCCCCTTCTCTAAGCATGGTCTTCTCATCTGTAAATTAGAACTAGTCAGTCCAAAGGAGATGATACTCACCAAGGGCCCAACCCAGGACCTGGTCCTGAGAAATCATCACTGGGTCACCAGTGGCTATTATTTCTCAGAGTTTTCTAACCAATCAATGCCAAGCTGTTCTGATCCTGATCAGCCAAGAAGGCCTAGCAGAAGAGGTCTGATAATTAGGGCAAAATGTGCGGTAGCAATGAGGAAGTACTCTGCGGATGGCGGTGGGGGGGCTTGCAGCTCTGACAGCTCTGACAGCTCACCTTCCACCCCTACTCTGTGTGCTGAAAAGCCAGGACACAGTGTAAACAGGGGCAGCCTTTTAGGGGAGATTCAGGTGTTTCTTCAAATTTTTATCACATATATCCTTGGAGAAACTCCACTTTTACAAATCTGTCCTACAGATGTCTCTTTACTGACTAATGTTCAAAGATGTTTCTGGAGCGCTGTAAGTCAGAGCAATCAACTGTCAACTTAAATGTCCACCAGTAGGGGATTGAAGACACATCTCTGCCATGGAGTGCCACAAAGCCAGTATCAAAGATTGCAGTGAGCATCTGGGTCGAAACACAGAAGGGGCAGGGGTGACAACACTGTGTGTGTGAGTGAGATGGAAAACGAGAAAGTCAACAGGGCCCTCTGGCCTCTGGTCCAGCATGTAAGGAGCTCAGTGGTTGCTACTCAATCCTAACAAGTAAAATGCCAAACTGAAAATCTAACAACTCTAAGATTAGTCAGAGAATGGGGAGGGACAGACAGGAAGATACAGAGAATCATAACTTACTGGACCAGAAACCCATAAACACAAACCTGTGCAGGGACCAGGAACAGCACAGGAAAACCTTCACTGAGTAACAAGTCAGGGAGGCTCCGGTGTGCAAGTCAGGGAGGCTCCGTGTGCACACGTCTGAGAGCTAAAAGCTTCAGGGAGACACAGTCACAGGGCCCCACATGCTTTTATGGGTTTTCTGTCTGGGAGTCCTACAAGATCCTCACAGTATAAAAATCCCCTCATGCTTCCAGGGAGAGAGGGGGAAAGAAACTATTTTTAAAGTGCCAGAGCATTCTTTTCTTCTTAACAAGGTCTGCCCTCAGAAATCATTTTACCAGACTCTAACATGCTGGGGGTTTTTATCAGAGCATAACCCTGCTCAGGGAAGGGAAATTCCCAACTCCAGCCTCCATTAGCCATTCTGTCACACCAAAGGGAAAGGAAAAAAAAACAAAACAAAACACTAAGAACTGGTAAAGTTCAAGGTCAGGGACTCAGGCTCACCAAAAGACTGAGACCTAATTATAGGATTAGAGAATGCTTCCCCTCCCCAGCACAGGTAAAGGCCCACTTACAACTCCTTTTAGCCAGTACACCTCTTAATAAAAAATTGCGAGTCATACCAAAAAGCAAAAACAGTTTCAAGAGACAATAAAATCATCATAGTAAGAGACAAATATGGCAGGAATGATGGAATTATCAATTGGGAATGATAACGTGGAAACTGGACAACATGCAGGAGCAGGTGAATCATATAATCAAGGAGAAAGAAATCCCAAGAAAGAATCAAAAAGAAATGCTAGAGATCAAAGCCGTCAACGGGATTGCCTTTAGTGGGCTAATTAGTGGGCTTTATATGCTGACGAAAGAATCGCTGAACTTGAGGATGTGACAATAGAAACCTACTAAACTTAAAAAGCAAAGAAAACAATGGCAAAAACTAACAAACCAGAACAGAACTTCCAAAAACTGTGGACAACTGAAAAAGTCATGCGTGATGGAAATGCTAGAAGGAGAAGAAAAAAAGAAGAAAACTTGAAGCAATAATAACTAAAGATTTCCCTAAATTATGTCAGACATCAAACCCCAGATCCAAGGAGTTCAAAGAACATGGAGCAGAATGAATGCAAAAAATCCCACCAAAACTTACAGCAAGAGATACCATATTCAAACTTCAGAAAATCAAAGAAAAGGAAAAAATCTTCAAAGAAGTCATAGGAAAAAATCACCTTCTCTATAGAGAAACAAAGATAAGAATTACATCTGACTTCTCCTCAGAAACCATGCAAGCAAGAAGCAAAAAGAGTGAAATATTTAAAGTGTTGAGAGAGGAAAATCCATCAACCTTGAATTCTATACTCTGCCAAATTATCCTTCCAAGGTGAAGAAGAAATAAAGACTTTCTCATACAAAAAAAAAAAAAAAAAAAAATTGATGGACATTTTTTCAAGTGCATCTTCTTTGCAAGAAATATTCAAAGAAGTCCTACAGCAAGACGGAAAATAATATAAGTCAGGAACTCAGACCTCAGCAAGAAACCCAGTCAGAAGGCATAAATGAAGGTAAAATGAAAATTCTTTATTTTTCTTATTCTTAATTGACACAGAAAATAGTTAAAATAATTTTATTTGTTTAAAATAATAATGCAACAATGTATTCATTTTTAAATTAAATCATAGCTGTGTACATTGATATGATCATGGGCAACAATGTATTCTTGCATGTGTGTGATCCCTACATGTGAAATGAATGACAGCAACAATCAGGGGACAGAATGGAGGAATTAAAAATATTTTGTGATGGCTCACAGCTATAATCCTAGCACGGTGGGAGGCTGAGGAGGGAGAATTGCTTGAGCTCAGGAGTTTGAGACTCGCCTGAACGACAGTGAGACCCCGACTCATGAAAAATAATGGAAAAACCCAGCCGGGCTTCCGCAGGGAGCTCCTGTAATCCCAGCGGCTTCCAGAGGCTGAGGCAGCGGGGTGCCCACAGCCCGAGTCTGAGTTTGCGGTGAGCTACCACGCCCACTGCCCTCTGCTCAGGGGCATAGGGTGGGACCCTGTCTCAACAAAAAAAAGAAAACAGAAAGTAAAGAAATAAAAAATAAGCAACAAAATAAAATTAAAAAGCCAAAACAAAAAAAAAAAGTATTTGCACTAGTCATGAAATATAATGTTATTTGAAAGTGGATTTAGGGTAGTTATAAATGTATCTTGCAAACTGCAGGGCAACCACTAAAAAAGGTATAATTGATATTTTAAGAAAGGAGATAAAATGGAATAGAATCATAAAATGCTCAATTACAACTATAAAGGATATAAAAATATAGAAGACAAAAATAGGAACAAAGAACAAGTGCAAAGAGTAAAAAACAGTGTCAGATATGATAGATATTAATCCAATTCTATCAATAAGCACTTGACATGCCAATGGTCTAAATATACTACATATACCAATTTAAAGACAGAGATTGTCAAAGGAGGTCAAAAAACAAGACCAAATATATGTTGTCTGCAAGAAACCCACTTTAAGTATAAAAGTATAGAGATATTAAAAGTAAAGGGAGGGGCTGAGCACCCGTAGCTTAATGGTTAGAGCGCTGTCCCCAGGCACTAGGGCTGATGGGTTCGAACACGCCCTGCCAAACAAAACTAACAAAAAAAGTAAATGGATGGAAAAAGATATATTATGCAAACACTAATCAAAAAAGCAGGAGTAGCTATATTAATTTTAGACAGACAAGACTTCAGAGCAAACAAAATTATTGGTGATAAAGAGGTGCATTACATAATGACAAAGGAAATCAATTCTCCAAGGAGACACAACGGTTTTTAACATGTCTGCACTTGACAACAAAGCATCAAAATATGTGTGGCAAAAACTGATAGAACTGTAAGGAAAAATAGATGAACGCATTACCATAATCCCTCACAGTCCAGGACTGGGAAGCCTGCTTCTCAGAAGATGGCACTTCACTTAGATGGAACTCTATGTTGAAAAGGACCAGACCTCTGGGCATGGCCCAGATGGAGAAAGTTTAGACAAAGAGAGGTAAGGAGTTTTAATACGGAGAGACTTGGGACGAGGGAATAAGAAGCCCAAGGATTTTGATGGAGAAAAGTATAAAACTTTATTGAGAAACATTGTTAAAAGATCTAGTAAATGAAGATCATATCTTGTTCATGCACTCAAATACTCAATATTGTAAAGATGTCAATTCTAACTTTATCTATTTATTCAATGTGATCTCAGTTTAAATCCCAACAGATCTGTAAAAAATGAAACTTGTGGCTCGGCACCTGTAGCACAGTGGTTACGGCATCAGCCACATACACCGAGGCTGGCAGGTTCGAGCCCAGCCGGGGCCAGCTAACCGACGATGCAACAATAACAAAATAACGGGGCATTGTGGCAGGTGCCTGTAGTCCCAGCTACTTGGGAGGCTGAGGCAAGAGAATCGCTTAAGCCTAAGAGTTTGAGGTTGCTGTGAGCTGTGACGCCACGGCACTCTACCGAAGGTGACATATTGAGACTCTGTCTCAATAAAAATAAAATAATAATAATGAAACTTGACAAACTGATTCCAAAATATATAAAGAAATGCAAGGGGCTAAGAAGGGCCAATATACTCCTGAAGAAGAACAAGGTGAGAGAGCTTGACTAATCATAAAGCTCTGATAGTTAAGCCAGGGTGGTAGGTATCGGCACAGAGCCAACAGCCAACAGCCAACAGAACCTGGATCAGCACATATGACAGAGATGATATTGTAGCTCTGTGGGGGACAGTTGAACTTTTCAATAAACGATGTGGCACAATCAGACCCCTACCTCACACCACACACAAAAAGCAGTAACAAAAAGGGATGAAAAACTTCTTACTTTACTTATGTACTATAAGTACTTAAGTACTACACTTACGTTCATTAAACATCAAACAATTTAATTGAAATCCCCCCTCCCCCCAAAAAAAGAGAAAATGGGCAATGGTTCCAACAGGCACTTCATAGAAAATGAAGATAATATACATTAATTATGAAATTTTCACAAGGTGAAATGATGCTCAATCTCATGAGTAATCATGGAAATTAAAATTAAAATTGCACTGATGTATCATTACTTAACCACCATGGTGGGAAAATATTGAAAACACCAAATGGTGGCAAGTATATGAAGAAGTGTAATTTGGTACAACCACTTTGGAAAACAGTCCTTGGGAAAGTTTCAGAGCAGCTTATACACGATGCCGACATTTCCCCTTGGAGAAACTCCCACCTGTGTTACACCAATGAGCGGAACAGCTATTCCTAGGGGTCTGGTGATCTTCCTTTGCCACCACCCTCAGTCCAGGCTAGGTGAGTTTTTCTCCAAGTTCCTACCCTAAGCCAGCCCTCTGGGGTCAGGGTAGGGTCTTCCTTTCCACAGGAGGCTTCCCTGAGTCTCCCCTGAACCTCCCCTGAACCTCCACCCCTCACATACCTCAGACACCACCACTTTGCTGGTCTATTTTGCAAACTACCTTCCTCTCCCTAGCCTCTTTAGAGAAAGAGTGGACCTTGGACCTACACCCGAAAGCTAAGCTTCTTCCTGATTCCCAGACCTCTGTTTCCTCCTCTGTTAAATGGGCTCCTGTTGGCAGGCGTCTCACAGTGGGGGGAGGTTTGGGAGGCTGCAGGGAGCTGAGCTCAGCAGGGGCAGGGCAGGGAGTGAGATGTCCTCCCACTTCCTTATTGGGACCTCCAGCATTCCCCAGCCAGGCTGTGCCTTCCTTCCTTCTTCAACCTTTCTTTGAAGAAGTTCTCTACCACCAGCCCACAAAGCTCTTTCTCTCTCCTAAGTTTCTAGCCCTTTGGCCCATCAACAAATACTGTATTTCCCAAGAGCTCACAACATAGAAAACATCACTGTTAGTGTTGGATGGGAGTCTGGGGAATTCAAGAGCCCTAGGTCCTGTTGGAGAGATCACTCACGCAGCTGTATGGGAGAAGTGCAAGGAGATTGCCCTAACCACACATAGTGTCCGGTACATAGTAGGTGCTCAATAAGCAATGCTTGAATGTTAAACTTGGTGTTCAGATTGCACACACTTGAGCGGCTAGTGTGGTGCATGTGTTGGACATGTGTTTCTATGGACACACACTCAGGAGTGCATGCGTGTGTGCATATGAACACTGACACACTCACCCCACCTGCTCTCACACACACAGCCCCAGTGCAGGGCCCGCTCCAGTCGGCATCTCATTTGCATGAACACTGCCTCCCGCACAAAGCTCATTTATTTTGATTTATGAATATTACAAAAATAAACCTGAGCATCTTCTTGGGGATTCTGCGATTCTGACACTGGTCCCCACGATATTGCTTTTTGCTCCTGGTTACCTGAAATTAGCAGAGTAATTCGGAATCTGCATCTTTATTTAAAAGAAAAAACTGTAGATGCAGAATTATAAAAATTTAATATGCTCCCAGGAAAATGAAAAATGAGAGGTTGTGATCTCGTCTAACACTTTCAAATGTGTTTATTAATTCATGTTTTAAATCATAAGTTTCATTCGGTGAGAGCCACGCGCAGCAATAAGCCCGTTTTAAAATATTAATGAATAAACAATATTTCTCTATTGAAATATAACATGCTTCTTTGAACAATGGACCACCAGTAATAAATCAAAACCAGGAGAAAATTGCATTTCATATTTAATACAAGTTGAACTCTGCCTTTTTATAAATGATATCTTTTTTGTTTAATTGGCGTCAGTTCAGATCTAGCAGATTGCTAATAAAATTCTGGATTTCCATATTTAATGATGCGTATACTTTCTGCTGAAATTTTACCAGGAAAAAAGAATCAGGCTTTTATTATCTCCTGAGATGGTGGTGAGAGGTGAGGTCTTGGCCACAATCCAGACTTGAGGGCTGGAGGTGCAGGCCAGAGTGCACCCCCAGGACCCTCACCCAGCAGCTGACACAGCCTAGCAGCCTTGCTGCTGACCAGAAGTAAACATTCCGGCCAGAGGGGCCAGAGACTGGGCATACCCTTCTGACCTGGGTATGCCAGGTCAGAGAAGAGAAGAGAACCCACTGCAGCCTACAGGCCAGCCACCACGCATGCGTGAGACCACTGTCTTTACAGCAGCCCTAAGAGGTAGGTAGAAACCAAGTCCCCATTTTCAAGATGAAGAAATGGAGGCTTCAGAGAGAGGAGGTGCCAGGTCCAAGGTCACACACAGCTGGAATGTGACAGAACTTTATCTGACTCCAGTGCCCTGGCTCTTCATACCACATCATGCTTCTTTGGAGGGAGATACATCAACCAGGGTGTTAGTGGCCTCGCTTTATCAACAGTGGATGACTTGGGACTTGCACTGGGGATGTGGCACTAACGCAAGCTGGGATCCAAGTATAAATCACCCTTGCAGGGCAAGTTGTGGGTAGTTGATAAGGGATGATAAGTGCAGTCAGCCTCTGCCCTATGATATGCAGGGAACTATTTCCAAAGCTCTACTTTGCTGTGGCACTAGGAGGCAGGTGCCAGACAGACAGCTAAGGAGACTGAGGCACAGGGAGGCTCCACAGCTGGTATGAGGCAGAGCCCACATTCAATTCCAGGCAGTTCCACTTGGGAGCCCACGGACTCATGGTGCTTCCTAGCTATGCGGCTGCTCTGAGCCCCTGGCTATCTGTTCCTGTGCCTCTGTGATGGGGCTTGTGAGCGGTGCCCTTAGTGGCGCGCAGCTGGAAGCAGGCTGTCTGCACATGGGCTGCGTCTGCCACAGCCCAGTCACCAGGCTGGGAGGTGCTAGTGCTTGCTGCTCAGGGGGCTGGGTCCTTGGGCTCAGCAGTGACCTGTTGCAAGCCTTTTATTCACCTAGAGTGCTCAAGGATACTGCAGTCTACCTAAGGGTGTCCCTCGGGTCTTGGGCTGCTGGGGAGAGGAGCCAACAGTCCTGAGGGGGCATAGGATGGCATTTGTCCCTGTCTCTGCTCTGTCCCCACTTTGGGCTCTCCAGCTCTGGGCAGGTACACGATAAACATGCTGGCCCCACAAGACAAGAAAGGGATGCTTTGACAAGGCAGTGAGGCACCCACACTTATGTTCTAGCTTTGTGTCTATTTGGCCAAGTGGCTTCTGTTACCTCACAGGCAAAACGGAGATGATAGAACTTTCCTCTTCGGGAGCTGCTGTGAGGATCCGAAGAGAGAATCTGGGGCTAGTTAGAGCGCAGATGGCCATTTCTGCTAGATCCTGCCTCCTGGTCTTCCTACCTTGCGTGGTGCACCCTTCCCTGTCCTCCCCCCTCCCCCCCAGCTAACGCCTCCCTTTCCTAAACCTCCACCTCCTGCAGGGTCTGTGCTTGGGTGTCCTGCAGGGCATGTAAAGTACTGCAGGAGGGAAGTGGCAGAGCCCGCTCTGCGGGAGGGCAAGGTCTGGGCTCAGCCTTGAAGGACAGGCGTCACCAGGGAGAGGATGCAAGAAGCTGTCCCAAGAAGAGGCAATGACAGAACAGGCTGGGCAAGTTAAGCGTCCTGCTCAAAATTGCACAGCTGGTAGGAGGCACAGGCAGGATTCAAATCCATGCCTGCGGGGCTCCAGAGCCTGGGGTGGGACATGTTCAAAGTCAGCGTGGGTTGTGTGGATAGCAGGGCTGAGGGTGTAGGAGCCTCAGCTACATTGGGCAGAACCTGGGGCCCAGGTGTAGAACTCTGCCCACAGTCAAGTCCAGACCTTGTGCTCAGCATTTCCTGTCATTAGGACAGCTACCTGCCTGGGGGATACTCTGTCTCCATTAGTGACAGGCCCAGCACAGGCCAAGGACATGGGGTCTTGATGACCTTCCTCCCCACCTGTGTGATCTACAGACACAGACAGCACCACACACAGTCGGGATGCATGTTACAACACAGCCCAGGACACCCATACTCAGGGTGCCCAGGCTGCAAGATCTAAGCCTCAGTGTCCCCTGGAGAAAATGGGAAAACAGCACCCACCCCGTGGGGCTTCATGGGCATAAAACAAGAGCATGGGAAATACTTGGCCAAGGCTGGCCTTGTTCTGTCAACCGCAGGCGCCAGCCCAGGGAGGGTGGCTTTCTCACAGCACCCGCACGCATTTTACTGAAACCACCGCCCTGTTGGGGAGACTAATCTCAACAGCACCTTTTCTATTTCTCTAGAAAACCGCCCCTCCCACCACCACATCTGACCAGGGAATGGCACGAGGACATCGTTTGGTTTGGGGATGCAGAGCTCCAACCTGGTTTGCAAGGCCACCTAGCCCAATGTACTTGGAGGTCCTCACAGACATGTGTAGCTCCGAGTGGAGGACGGGTACTGTGTGCCACGTGAGCAGCTGCTCAGGTGCTCGGGCTCTGAAACACCTGCTGTCAATACCCAAGTACACTTGTCCTTGTGCCTCTAACAGTATGTGGACTGTTATTTTCCTGCTGTTATTTTCTTGGACCTTGTGAGTGGGTATTGGGACCCTCATTTCTTGTCTTGGAGTTAGAGGCCCAGCAGTCCTTCCAAGACCCTGGCTAAGCACTGGTTTCCTGAACAAGAACTAAGCCCAGGGATTTGGTCCTTCAAGGAGTGGGGCCTGATTTTACTCCTCTCCCATCCAACCCCATTGCTTGACCCAGAAAAGGAGCCTGGTGAAGACCTATCAAAAATCCATGGCTGATTTCACCTAATTTAGAGAGAGACAGACAGGCCCAGGCCTGTGTTGTCTCTGTGCCTGGAGAGCTTTACAAACACCAATGGACCCCAGAGGCTGGGCAACGGCACCCGGCAGTGCCCTGTTTCCTGAACCGAGGATGCTTCTACTCCCAGAGCGGCAGGGAAGAGTGGAGAGGGCAATCGTCCAGGTGCCTCTGGAGTGAGTACACAGGAAGGGGACTGCTATTTTTATTGAGGCCTCCTCAGAATTAAGCCTGGGACCGCCACAATTTCCTCAAGGGTTGCCAGTCACTGTGAGCCACACTGGCCCAAGATAAAACCCCAGACCATTCTTAGAAGTGTCTGCTTTTGGACACCAGAGAAGATGAATTTGCGTGTGCATATGTATCATGTTTCCACAGGATATTTTGCAAAGAGATTGTGTTATATCCAAAGATAAGAAAGGCTGACCCACAAGCTAATTGAATCATGTAAATAACTACTTAGCCATGGAAGATATTCCTATGGGCAGGCTGAGCACCCGAGTGAGGGGGACAGCTTGGGAGGGCAATCTATTTTATAACACTTACCCTCACAGTATAACGGCCTTGAGATTAATGGTGGCCCTAGACCTTGTTTTGCCTGGCTCTACCAAGTGAAATAGTCAAGCAGTTGTATTTATCATAGACAATTTGCTGCAACTGATTAACATTAATCTGATTTCCTGTGAGTCAATTTCCTTGAGATACAGTAAACAGGCTAATTACCTGCTATTGACCCCTTTTATTATAAAGGTTTAAATATTAGCGACAGATGTATATGGAAGTATGTGGAATTTCTAACAATTTGAATAAAACAAAAACAATGTATAATCAAGTTAAAGTATTTTTAGTTGGTTTTACAGATTACAAATTTAGGGTTTAAAAAGTACATATGTATTAAGGGAAGATGTAGGGTATTTTTTTTTCCCCCAATGGCATCTGAAGGCAAACTTTTGCTCATCTTTGACTGTAGCTAAAGAAGTTATGAAGGTGAGTATGTGAAAGTGACAGAGGTCTGGTTATTTTTTAAACAAGATCTTTCTAGGCTGGGTGAAGTAGCTCACAGCTATAATCCTAGCACTTAGGAAGGTCAAGGCTGGAAGACAGCTTGAGGTCAGGAGTTTGAAACCAGCTGAGGCAACATACAGAGACCCTTCTTTACTAAAAACAAGTTAAGGGTGGTGGTGGCTGGTGCCTGTAGTCCCAGCTACTCGTAGAGGCTAATGTAAGAAGATCACTTGAGCCCAGGAATTTGAGGCTGCAGGAAGACATGATGATGCCACTGCACTATAGCCAGGGTGAGGGAGCAACACCCTGTTATAAGAAGAAAAAATAATCTTTCCATCTAACAAGTGTCAGAGGCATCTTCAGGTGAGGAGAGTGTGAGCTCTAAGGACAGAGACCTAGGCTCAAGGCCCAGCCCCCATTGTCCTAAGTCTGTGACCTTTGAGGGATTTATTTAACTTTCTGAGCTGCCATTTCTTAATCTATAAAATGGAGATGGTGCTTTCCATGTGGTGTTACTGGGCATGTCAGGATCCAGGGCGGACTGGTCCTGATGGTCAGCACAGAGCCTGCACTGGGAGGCACCCAGCTCAGCTTCACCATCACCTCAAAGAGGCCTCCAGCACACAATAACATTCCCAGGCCTGGTTCTGGGTGGGCTTTTTACTTTGCCTGTACTGGCTCAAGCAGTGGAGTAAGGAATTGCATCAACATTTAATCATGAAAGCAAAAAGTTTATTCATGTTTGAAACTACATATAACTACCACGAGGAAGACTTTTTCAATCCAGGGTGTAATCCAGTTAGAAAGGAACACGAAACGTTTTTAATACATTAGAATCACTGCCACAAATTATTTTCATGACTCAATCAGTTTCAGAATCGCATACAATACAAAAAGAGAGAAAGGGGGGCCCCATTACACAGGGTGAGATATACAGTACCGAATACTGAAATCTGAATGCATCACAATTAGTCGCCGCTTTTTTTTTTTTTTTGCATGGATTAGTAACAAGATGAAGAACATTCAAAATGTTTCTCAGTATTTACAAGTTTTACTGATTCCTGTTCAATTAAGACCCAATGTTTCCACTTTCAGTTTTTTAAAAGTTGCGAATGCAACCCTGATTTTTCTTTTAAAAGATTACAATGTACATTACATTTTATGAAGGGAAACAAAGAGTTAATTACAAGATGCAAAAAGATAAGAAAGAGACAAACTACAGCCGTGAGTATTGTTCAGAGGTAGTAAGTGAGCACTCTAAGCTACAGAACATGTTGAAATTCTATTGGTTTGTATGAGTTCGCATGAGGTAATAAAGCTGTGTTTTGATTGGTGAGATGTATAAATACTCTTTTGCTACACTATATACAACACTCCAGAGAGCATGGCCTCTGTGGATGCCCAGAGGACGTAGCAAACCTTGACAAGTCTGTGCCGCACCCAGTGCACACCTTAAAACCCCAGATGGATCTTGTTTTCACCTCTACCAGCAGCAAGTATCTTCATCTCTCAGAACAATCTGGATCCATCGTTTTATTACTGAGCAGACTCTGGGCACTGGCGCTTTCAGAGAGAGAAAAGATGCTACCAGTCTCTGATATAATCAGAACATAAGAGAGCACGACACAAATGTGACGAAGATTCTTAAACATAAGCATCGTTAACAGAGACACCAAACAGCTCTTCCATTCCAACTCCACTGGTGACACAAAAGCAAAACAATCAAAGTCAGTGATGGAAATACGCAAAGTTCAATTTAGGTGAGGTGAATTTTTGCATCTGCTTTAACGATTGAGGTTTAGCGTACATTGTACTTTTTACCTTAAGGCCAAGTAATTGGCAACTGTGAAACCATTAATGTAAAATATTGATAATAAATTATGATAAAATAGCTACAGGACTGTCAACAATGTTAAATCTTGGCCTAATTGGATAAAGTGCTTTTTTTTTTTTTTTTTAACATTGTGTGTTTTTAAGTATAAATACAAATGATTATGATTCTTTAAAAAACAGATTTACCAAGTTCTCTAATAAGACAAGGTTTTATAGTAAAGCTGTAGATGGTGGGCTACAAACACGCTTTCCTTTTCCTCCTATTGCTCTGAATGCACTTATCAAGGCATGTCAGCTCAGGGGAAAGTGTGGCCAGAGATTAGTTAGAGGTATCTGAGTGCACACTTCCTGGGCCTTCTGTAGGAGAAGTCACAGAAGATGGAGTTGTTGCGTCCTGCCAGCCTCCATTAGCCTGAAAGGAAAAACACAGTTCAATGGGTGCACGTCTACATATTAATTCTACTCCCCAATTTAAAACACCCAGATGACAACATGAGAGCAGAGATGCATTAGCAAAATGTATTTTCTAAACCTACTTTGGCAGGAGTTGGAAGCATGTGTTAAAGTAGGATTAAATGCATGTAAAACAAATCCATCCCATCAAGTAAAGGCTTGGCAATAAATCAGTTTGCTAACGAAGGGTTTCAGCTAGCCCCAAGTTGGCACAAATCTGGCCTTTGATCTGCTGGTAAAGTGACTCCAAAAGGAATCTTTTAAGAAGGGAGCATTGGGGAAGCTCAATGCAATTTCTTAGCAAAACCTCTAGCTCTACAAAGTATAAACTGGTTATACTGGTTTAATCATTGTCTCCACAGAGAAGAAGTTGCCCACTCTTTCCATACAGCCAGCTACTATAACCCTTGGAAAATGAAGGCCAGAATTTCCTTCCAAATAGGATTTTCCAGAATGAAAATGCATGAACTGTGAAGGCGCACACACTATTCAAATCTGTATTCCAATTATCTGGGGCTGGAGCTCCTATTTGGGCTGTTGCTACCGCTCTTCACATGCTGCTGGCCCTTCCTGCCTCAGACACGCAGCAGCAGCAGCAACTGCGCTCAGAAACAAATTTGCCTTATGTCTTGGCCTATAGTGGCAATTGCTGAAATCAATGTCTGATCAGATTTCTGCTGTGGCAGATAGCTTGTCGCTACATATTTTTATGTCAGTCAAGAAGAGGGAGGTACTGGGCTTGTGAGTTGGGCCACACTGAGCAGAGTGACGAGGTGGGCCTTCCTGCAGGGGAGGTGATGGGGAGCCAGCTCACACCCAGTGCCAGTAGCGCCTTTGCCTCCATGCTGCCCCCAGACCTGGACCACTGGCACCAGGGCCAGGCTGAGTCACAAGGTGCCCTCTACCTCCCTCACATCTAACTGCAACTGCAACTTCTCCAAGTGAATGTAAAACATTTTCTTTCTGGGCTGTTTTGCCAGGTTGCCAGGAAATCTGTCTAGATTCCTCACCCAGACTCGATACAGTGCTTGGATGAGCCCTGCACTGGCCATTGTTTCTTCTCCTAAGACTCCTATTTTTGGAGCACTCCCTGTCTTCCCAGTCACTGCACAATTCTGCATATAAAGGACCTATCTTATAGGACCAACGGAAAGGGAGGAAAACACCAAACAACTCCACAGAGATGACCTGAGCCAAAGGGAAAAGTATTTTCCAAGCTTGCGGCATATCAAATTCAGGATAGAAAAGGAAAAATAGATTTTTGGCGGGGCACTGGCCACATACACTGAGGCTGGTAGGTTCAAACCCGACCCAGGGCAGCTAAAACAACAATGACAATTGCAACAAAAATATAGCCGGGCATTGTGGCAGGCACCTGTAGTCCCAGCTACATGGGAGGCTGAGGCAAGAGAATCACTTAAGCCCAACAGTTTGAGGTTGCTGTGACCTGTGACGCCAGAGCGACAGCTTGAGACTATCTCAAAAAAAAAAAAGCTACGGTAGTGTCTTTTTAAAGCTATGGTTCTGCCAGGTGAGACAGCAACGTGCCTGTGTGTGTTCAGCAGACTCTAAGAAATCCTCTTCTCTGTCTAAAAGGTAAGCTGTCCCCCCCCCCCGCCCCCCAGGTATGAAAATCTACTTAGGAAAAGAAAAACTCTTACACAGATACAAGTCTAAAGATATTCCATCTGAAGTAAACATCATTCCTCTTTTATCCAAATTTATAAACAACAAATGTACAATATTTTTACCCAGCATGGCAGCTGGAGGAGAGGTTGTCAGCAAGCATTCTTTTTTTTCAAAATAAATTAATCCTTACTCTGGTGGTTTGAGATTATGCACTGTATTATACAACAGCGCCTTATCAAGCCTCATCAGTGAAGATGGAATTCATGTCTGTAAAATGCTGCAGGCAATCACAGTTTCATATTTTATCATGTTGATAAGGATATCGCACATTCTCTGAAGCATTTCAAAACACTTAAATGAAAAAGGAGAAATGCAACTAAAAGGCTTTTTATATGGTTTGTTGTGGGTTATTATGAGTTATTTATAAACCCAAAAAGAAAGATTTGACATTTCAAATGTAAAAGATTTGAGTATTTAATGGTCCTTTTTTCCCTTTACAATTGAACATCCTCAATCACTTTTTAAATCATTAATATTTACTCTCATGGCAAGCAAGCCCAGGCCCTAAAAAGGGAGAATTTTGTCCATTTTCTTCCTGACTCTACAGTTCATTTCCTCCCAGGGCCTGGCATTCCAGACGCTGCCCACGAGTCCTCCCCAGCTCCGCCAGAGTGACCCATCCCCAACCCCCCTCTCTGGAGCCACGTGTTTTACCATTTTCTATCCATCTCATGGGTGGTGGGAGGGGAGTAAGGCTGTAGTGAAGTGGTTGCAAAGGTTTTAATTGTTTCCTCTGTAACTAGAACTTGTAGAACATGTTTTGGATTCCGCATTGACAGTACAGCAAGACACTTTTAAGAACAGAATTCTTTGTTTAGCTTGGTTTGTTTATCTGCCTGGGTCCTCCAAAGTCACTACCTTAACCTGGGCTATGTTTGGGAATATTTCTTGCAGCTTGATTCTAAGATAAATGACCTGGTTTTCACTTTACCATCTCCTTGGAACACAGCATGGATGGTAGAAAATGGCATCTTAATGGGCTGATGCTTCTGGTGACAGGATGCCAGCCACTTCAGGGCATCTGAGAGGACTTCTAAGAGCATCTAGGTAACATCAAATGTTTAGGTTCATAAAACAAAAGTGCAGCAAAGACACTGACTTCCCTACCTGCCAACAAGATGAGAAGCCAAGTCAAATGGCTATTAATTTATTTATTAGTCACTGTTTACTTGGAACTACTGTTCCTACAGCTGGCTCCCCAGAGTACTCACATTTAAATTATGTGGACTGTACAGTGAATTTCCTCCAAGGCTATCACTGTAGCCTCCCGTCTGATTGATAACATGACGGAGGGTATCCACCTAGAAGTGAGACAAAACAAAATTCATCATCTCAAATCTATAAAAACATCATCACTTACAAAAGGAAACAATGTGAATTATGTGTGCCACAAGGGTTTAGCATCTCCAGTAAAAGACAAATTTATCAATCAAATTTGACTGGCAGAATTTCAACAATTCTTTGCATATTTAAACCCACACATTTTTGTTTTTCATGCCAGCCAAACAATAACATTCTTCATAGCAATGCAAACTTTCCATCTACAGCAACCGAATGCTGTGGGTGTGAGTAAAAACCCACTTGTAAATGTGTACACCGAACTTTCTTGCACTCATTTTCTCTCAGCCATATACACACACACAAATACACACACACACCCATCTATATGCACAATAACTGTATGAATAGTTTTGTTCTCAATTAAAAAGCATGAGAAGACAATTGAATCTTTTCAAAGTATAGAGTTATATTTTAAGAACTCAGGTTTTGGTGTTCTGACTTTAAAACCGTAGAAGTGAAATGGCAATATGTTCTTAAACCACACACACGCTGGCACATGCAATTTTTCTGTTCTATTTTGTGACAAAAGTAATATGTACCCAACCCCTCTCCATGAGCTCAAGCCAGAGCCGAATGCATTCACAAAGTTTATTAGGTTTGAATCATCAAAAGTCACTGTTCACTTGACTTCTCATTAAATTAAATGGGGGGGGGGGGGGCAGATGGGCCATGTTTGGAAGCGCCCAGCACAGGTTCTGCACAGATATGCAGATAACTTCCATGGGTCAAGAGTGAGGAGTTTTGAGCCCAAACCCTGCCCTGCTAGAAAGGCCCCAGGTGGGGCATTTCTCCTACCTGTGATTGCACATTGGCTCCGACTTGGGACCCTTGGTAAGAATCCCCATTCAGACTCTGCATGTTCATGAACATGTCCCCAGAATTTGGGAGGTTAAAAGAACCAGAAGAACCTGGAAAGGAAAGAGTTAAGTAGCTGAATAACAGAGAGCTACACACATAACCCTCAAAGACCTAAAGGCAGGGAAAGGAGAAAAGATACAGAAGGGAAAGGCCGTGCACAACATAAAGCATTTCCAGATCTAAGAGGATGGAGAGTAACTCCAAAGAATTAGGTCCTGTGATTCACTTTACATCCAGGAAAAGTCCCGTCAATGGGGAAGCCCCTCCTCCCACAAAAAAAGAGGCAAATCAAAATAAACAGAAAAACACCCAGTAGTGGGCCTGGAACCTTCCCCTTGTTTCCTTTTATCTCCAGGACTTGGTCGTTAAAGGGCTCTTCAACATTAACTGTCAATGTCAGACAGCTACCCAGAGAAGAAACATTTCTCAGAAGCTCTTTATCTTAGCCCCTCATTCTACCCACCTTTTCTTTCACTTGTTTCCATGTTTCACTAAACAGAATAGGGGGATAGCTCCAAAACAAACAAAAACTTCCTACTTTCTGAACTTTTAAAGACAAGTTAATATTTAAAGGATCTCCTTAGAAAAGCCCCTTGAATTGCTGCTGAAGTCCCTCTTCTTGGCCAAGCTGCACCTCTTTCATTATTATTCAAGTTCCTGTAATTTTAAGATATTTCTAACTCCATCACAAATGTCCCATAAAATGTGGCTAAAATGTACTGGCTGAGGCGCCAAGAGTATTGTATCCATGTGTATATATCCTTCACAGCCTACCAAGTCACCCTGCCTGCACAGGGGCTACACGAGGACAGGAAAAGGGCGGCAGACAGAGGAGTCCCAGCCTCGTCCGGCAGAGCACCGCTGCACTTGATCCCAGCATTCCAGCTTTGCTGCCCACACAACAGGTACATTTCCCACTTCTGCCATTTCATTCTTTGTGAGACCACTATTGACCCTACCATGATACATGGAATAATATGGCTAAAATAACCATCAGTGATGCTCTTTACCTAATTACTAAATTAAAAACCATTACTAAATGTAAAAGTTCCAGAATCTACCAGTTGTGAGTGGCATTCACCGTGAACAGCAGTTTTACAGGCTCTGGCCATCCACTCATTCACCCATTCCAAGAAGCCTGCATTGGAACATAAATCTTCCTTTGTACGTCCACTGTGTTGTCAGTATGGCTCTTGTTTCCTGGCCTGTGGGACAGGGCATTGTGACACAAAGCTACTTGGGCCAAGTAGGAAGCAAGCACCCATACGCACCAGAATTTGGCGTGGTGGGCGAATTGGTCTGGTTGTTCTGCACAGCTGCCGCTACCGCGTGTGCGGCTGTCACGGCTGTCTTTGCAGCGTACAGGTTGGCTTCTTCCTGAAACTTGCCAATATTCTTCTTGTACCTAATTCGTTTGTTGCCAAACCAGTTGGATACCTACAAATTGCAGGAACATGGAAATGAAAGGGAAGAAAGGTCAAAGAGGAAGAAAAAGTCGAACTTCCGATAGTAACTGTTGCATACGGAGGGGCACCTTGAGAAACACTCAGTTCCTAGCCTGCAATCTCACATTCTGTGGATAATGCATAATGGTTTTAGGAGTTCATTTTCTCTTTTGGCAAACCTCTCACACTCTTCTGGAATAATATTGCTTCTTGGAGTTGTGCACAGTAACACTTAAGTGGCTGGAAGCACTACTCATAAAAGATATCCACTTGGTATCTACCAGTTAATACAGAAATAATCAACCCCGTGCCCCCAAATAGCTGAAAAGCTAAAGGAAACATTTAATTTAGGTAAATAATAAGGATACTTGAGAATGAATGATTTATTCTTCTTTTTGGTTCTGTAACAATTTTGGCAGCTGTATAGTGGAACCATGTTTGGTCTGCTGAGAAGAGTAACATCAATTAATAATGGATGAAAAATCCCTTTGTCTCCCTGCCTTAGAAAAATACTGTATGTCTGCCAAGATGGCTGCCCAAGCTTTGCCAGTTAACACGTGGGAAGGTAACAACTTGAAAACTCCAGTAATTCCAATAAGGTCAAATGCAAATTCAGAGAAGCATCTCTCATTTCATCAGGTGGAATACATTTATTTCTTTTGCAAACTACTTATGATGTCAGCTGGTGTAAATGGAAGAGATTTCTGAAGAGGAGCTTGGCAACAGGCAAATTTCATCACATTTCATGGATAGCAAAACTGCAGCCCAAGATTGATGGCTCAGCGTTACATTATGTGTTTAGGTACACAGCAATTTATAAGAGGGTTGGCCTATTTGCTACATAAAAGGATCTGACCTTTCTGTTAAAGTAATAGTTTAAAAATACTTTTCAATAATTTTTTAATGACCTGTTAAAGAGACATGTTGCTGTGATATGAGGCTGGGTGGGTTACCATTCTACCCCAAAGGTATTATTCCTTAACAGCTATTCAGGGGCCTGGAAGGAAAATAAGAAGTGGTATGTAGTTTAGAGCCTTCCAACTCAATTCCCACCACTGGGCACCCCTGTGGGCCATCTCTGCCAAGTCTTTAATTGCTTTGGAAATAGAACTCTCATTCTTCAACCTATGGCACTCGTCCTTCCAGAAGACGCCAGAGACCCCTGGCAAGGGAGCCACACGAGGAAGACAACATTGGCCTTGCTGCGGCACACATGCTGTCCCATTCCAGGGTCACCGGTGCACACATGCACATGCAGGCACACTCGCTGAGGAGCCCTGCAGCAAACACGAGCATAAGTTCACTAGGCAGAAACAAGCCAAAGCCCATCAGGAAGTAAATATGCTACAGATCAGGACTTCCTAGCTATTTCTGTTCTGCCATCTTTCTTTTCTTTTGCCCTCAAGGACTCTATGTGTACCTTAGTTTCTTCATATCAAATATAGTGGCTATAATAACTGTCATTTAATGAATCTCCTATGTGCTGAGCATTATACAGAGCCCTTTGCATATTTTCTCATTTAATCTCAATCTCAAGGGCTAGGTGGTTGATGGGGGAAGGGGCTTACAAAGACATCACACAGGGCAGCGCCTGTGGCTCAGGGAGTAGGGCGCCGGTCCCATCTATCAAGGGTGGTGAGTTCAAACCCAGCCACCAGCCAAAAATTGCAACAACAACAACAAAAAAAGAAAACAAAGACGTCACACAAATCCAATGGCCTTTTCTTTCCTGTTGACTTGTTTGACCTCTCACCAATTAACAGACACATGTAATCACCACCCGTCCTTCCTAGGGGCTCCAGCTTCTTGGAGCTGGCTCTTCGCATGGTTTCTGTGACATATGCTCCTGTTTCTCCTCTAATACTTGTTCCTTCTCTGACACACCTGTGTTCTCCAAGACTCAGCTCTTGGCCCTCCTTTCTTTCCTTGAGCAAGCTTATCCATATTTAAAGTTTCAATTATCTTCTCTGTGTGGATGACTTTTAGATTTCTATCTCTACCCCCATCTTCTATGAAAAATTCTAGCCCTCAATTTCTAAGAGATTTCCATAAAAGTTCTGCCACAACCTCCAACTCAATAGGTCTAAGAGGGAACTCAGGTGTTCTCTAAATCACTGCTGCCTCGCCAGTTTTCACTTCGTGTTCTGGTATCTCTCCCTCCAGAGACAAAGCACTCACTACCTCATGAAGTCTGGTTCCACTGTCGGACAGTCCTAATACATACACAATTCTCTTTATTCTCAACCACAATCTAGTTCCCTTACCTTTCCACTCACTGGTCCTACTTGACATCTAGGCTGTCTAGTCCATGTACTAAGCCCTCTAGTCCAACAGACCTAACCCTATCCTATGTTCACCCTGCTCAGCCCTCTCTTCCTTAAGCCTCCTATGCTTGAGGCAGATGGTGTGCATAATAGTGTAGGATGTGGCACAGGGAGGAGTCAGGAGAGCACACATGCAAGGAGGCCATGAGGGCCTGAGCCAGGCAAGGCAGCAGGTGTGGAGAGGAGTGGTAATATGGAGCAACAACAGGCAGAATCTGGCCACTGTCTAGCTAGAGATCAGGGGAGATGGAGAAGCCACATGCAATGCTGACATGGGGCCCAGGCTTTGATGAGGATGGAGACAGATACTTGGGGGGGATTTTTGCACCTGGGACCTCAGTGACCATTAGTATCCACATTAGAAATACATGACTCTAAAAACAGAAAAACTCTGTTTCAAGACTGAAAGAGAACCCTAAAGGCATTGGTTCTGATTATGCTTGTTAAAGCAAGCTCTCTTTGAAGCCACCTCACCCTTCACCATGCACGTTGTTAGCCCAGGAGGCAGACCTGGAGCTGGCGTATGAAAACCTCCTTTAATATAACATCACTCTAGCTTTTCTGAATAAGACGGTTAGGCCTTAGAAAGAGTTAAATATTGAACATATCTATAGAGCAAAGGGGATAGAACTGGTTGAGAGGGAATTTGGCATTTCTTAAGCATAATTAATGAAAATTCCCCAACTCTGAATTTAGCAACAAAAGCCCATCTTAGAATTCTCTTCTTCTAAGCAATTCTCTGTTGGATTCAGTACTTTGTAGTTAATATTACCTTGACAATCAGAGCAGCTATAATACATTAATGAAACCTAGCCTAGAAAATCAGATTACAGCTTTATTAACAGTTTCATAATTGAGGTATCTTTGCACCATTGAAGGTCTCATCTCTAGATATGTAAGAATCTTCTGTTTATGCATACCCCTGGACCAATCAAACAACCGTCATTACTAATAAAGGTTTATTTAATTCTCACAGTAAAATTTTAATATCACCAGCAGCCTGGGGAAGCTTTAGCAAGTGGATTTGCTTGACATCAGATCGTTTCTATTCTGCTAGTCCCAATACTTCTTAATCTTTAATATCAAGGCAATTAAAATTAATGGCCACTCATCCGAAGCTACTGTGGGCAGTGTTTCCTTGACATCAATTGTTTGATGGGATTACCTAGAGGTTAAACTAACAAGCAAGGTTTAATTGGAAGCAATGAAAGAAGCAGTGATCATACGTTATGTTTAACCTGCATAACCACATCTAAATGAATACCTAAAAATGTTAAACTATTTCTCAAATTAAAATATGCACGTCACATTCTGATATCACAGACCTGGGTATTGCAGCAATCAGCCATTAAGACCATACCACTGCAACTGAGATCAGGGTAATTAATGTATCAACCAACACCTAAATTCAGGAATATTTTTCAACCTTTAAAAACAGATGGATACAATTAGTTGCAAAAGAACTCCTACATTCGCCCAGTAGGAAGCGCCAACAGCTGCAGATCCCATGTGCCGCCCCCATGCAGGACTCACAATGGGCCCAGGCTGTGTGCACCGTGCGCCAAGGGAAGCAGAGTTTGCTCCATCTCTAAACTAGAATGCTCTGTACATTGGTCCCAGAATAGAAACGCTGGCAGGAAACTGGTGAAGGGAAAGGGAATACACTGTCCTGTGCTTCTCTTTTGAGCCACAAATCAAGGATTCATGATTCTGGACTGTACCGAAGGCAAAGGACCAGGCAAGAATTTTAAGATCAATTAAAAATGGGAATAAAATCACAAGTACTCTAATTTTTCTACTGATGTTCATTGTTATCAGCCCCCAGACTGAGCCTCTGGTAATTAGGGGAGTAGTGAACATCTGCAGGCTGCTGATTTTCAGGAACCTTTCTACAAGGCCAAGAAGCCAGCATAGCGTCCAGTCTCCCCCACACACTGTGGGTGTCCATCCCCTCCGGCTTCAGCTGCAGACGGACAGTTGCTTTTCAAAGTAAAAATGTTTTCCACATAATAATAATTATACTCACTTTCTGCATAGCTTTTTTTTTTTTTTTTTTTTTTTTAACCTTCTTTAAAAATCTTTTATTCATTATCTCACTTAGAATCTTTCTAACTTCGAGGTAGGCAGCTCAGATCCGGGCAGTATCACATAATGGTTAAGTGCTTTGGACTGAGAATTGGGTTTCAAGTTCACACTCAGCCATTTACCAAGCCAAGCAACTCTGGACAGAATATTGTAGTTATTTTAGTGTCTCCTTTCATATAGAAGAATAATAATAATGTCTTCTTCACAGATTTGCTGGTTATGTCAATGACTTTAGCATATCCCACTGACCTGGTAATTGTTAGCTATTACTATCACCCATATTTTACCAACGGGGAAACAAGAGATCCAGACCAAATACAATTTGCCCCAAAGTGTCACACTCCAGGTTCAGCCCCAAGACTCCCTTTTGGCATTTTTCTTTTTTTCTAACCAGCTGGGAAATGATGACTGGGCACCTGTTCTGATTCCTACTGCACTAGGTATTATGAGAGATGAAAAATAAACACATGGCCTCTGCCTGCCTGGGGTTTACAATTGGGTTGTAAAAGCAACACTGTATGCTCAAAATAGTTAGTAAAACTTGTGGGACAGTGATGATCTCACACTGAACTATACAGTACAGACTCTCAGTGCCAACAGGCATTTGGAGGAAGTGACATTTCAGTAGGTCTAGAAGATTAGGGGAGAATTCTGAGGTAAGGCGAAACTTGAACTGGACCTCAGATTCGATTCAATTCAATTTAATTCCATAGTACTTGCACTGAAACTCCACATTTCTGAAGTAGAAACCTCCAGAGGCTCAGATTGACATAAACAAGCCAAAAAAGTAAGCTACTGTCTCCCTCTCCCTAGACGACTCCAAGATCCCCAAGACTTTTATTCTCTTTTCTCCTCTTAATCGCTATACCCCGCTTTCATAGTGAAAAGGGAAGGAGAAACACCCTAAAGGAAAAGACAAACTGAAAATCAAGGAGGTTTCTGGAAGGGGGACATCTGAGAAGTAAGGCACATTTCTACCAGGGAAGGAGTGGCCAGTGAGAAAGGGGAAGACACTGGCACCCAGGGAAGGGCGAGACTGAAGACACCCACAGGCTCTGGCTGAGGAAGATGAGGGGGCGGCTCCCTGTGTCACTGCTCGGTGGAGGGACAGCACTGAAGTGGAGCCTGAGAGCCACAGAAGAGCCTGTGGAATGGGAGGCCAGGTGAGGCAGCCTTCCCACCTATGTTCCTGGCCAGGGATCTGCACCCTTTCTGCTAGAATTCTCCCTAAAGTAACTTTGAAACATCATGAACCCTTTTCACACAATTTTTCTCTGCAATTTTTACGTTGGCATCTACAATTTTTCATTGTAAGTCTATATAGTTATAAATGATGTTATTTCAGTATGCCATAAATGTTGACATTTTAAAATAAAACTGTAACACTATTCTTTAAAATGTATCCAACCAAATATAAAACACACAGCAATTTGATACTCACAATCCATTTAAAAAATATATAAATTCACTCTTCAAATCTAAAATTTTATACTGTTTTTGTTCTTGAAAGGGTATTTCTATTTCATTTCTTTTCCATATTATCCTAATGCAATATATTTTTATGCCCTACAAAAGAAGTAGATGGAAAGTGTATTTTTGAAATTGTTTATACTTCCTGTAATATAAGTCTCTACATGTTTAATATTTCCTTCTAGATTAAGCTACCATTAGTCAGTCTAAGTTGATCAAAGCAATACAAGTACTGATTTTAATAAATAAAAATACTCATTTTGACCATCAAAGGTCAGGTTTAATTATACATGCATTTCTTAACCAGAGGGTTGAGAAGGTTAACATAGTGCTGCTAGTCCAAGTAGGTTTGGTTACCACCAGCATTTCATACTGTCCCTTGTTGGGCACTCAGAGGTCCTCACACTTTGGGGCAAAAGACTTTAGGTTTCTTCCATAAAGTGGGAAAAGGGAGGAGGGAAAACAAAAACACACTACAGCTTCTAGGACAGTAAATTTCTGAGGAGGTGGATTTTAGGAAGGAGTACACACATACAAATAAGGAAAACTGGTCAGCGAAAACCTTAAAACCCTTTGAGTCCCCTTTGGAAAATCTTCAACTATTTTGTGAAGGATATGTACCCTGGTTTGAAGACCGCTGCTTTAAGTGACCAAGCTAACTCCTGTTATATTTCAACTTCTCTGTGTGAGCAGGGAGGGCATGGAAACCCCTTATTGGGCGAGGTGGCTCATTCCTGTAATCCTAGAACTCTGGGAGGCCGAGGCAGGTGGATTGTCTGAGCTCACTGGTTCAAAACAATCTGAGCAAGAGACGGACCCTATCTCTAAAAATAGCTGGGCATTGTGGCAGATGCCTATAGTCCCAGCTACTTGGGAGGCTGAGGCAGGAGAATCGCCTAAGCCCAGGAGTTGGACGTTGTGACGTTGGACGTTGTGAGCTGTGACAACAGAGCACTCTACCGAGAGCAATAAAGTGAGACAGAGTTTAAAAAAAAAAAAAAAAAAAATACCTCTAGCACTCTGGGAGGTCAAGGCAGGTGGACTGCCTGAGCTCACAGGTTCAAGACCAGCCTAAGCAAGTGTGAGACCCTGTCTCTTAAAAAAAAAAAAATAGCCAAACGTGTGGTAGGCGCCTGTAGTCCCAGCTACTTGGGAGGCTGAGACAAGAGAATCGCTTGAGCCCAAGAGTTTGAGGTTGCTGTGAGCTATGATGATACAGCACTCTACCAAGGGCGACAAAGTGAGACTCTTATCTCAAAAAAAAAAAGTGAAACCATCTATACAGTGGTTCTCAGCCTTCCTAATGCTGCGGCCCTTTAATATAGTTCCTGTGTGTCATGACCCACAGGTTGAGAAACGCTGATCTACAATGTTTCTGCAGTCACTGAAAGCCAATATATTAATTAATTAGTTTTAATTGTATCTTACATTTCAAATTCTATCACTATACTTACTATGTTAATAACCTAAAAACAAAAATAAAAGAGAAAGATTATTCCTTAAAAGAAATCTTCAGGAGGCAGAAGCGCAGAACGCGCCAGCTCACCCTCAGTGTTGCTTTCTTCCGTAACTGCATCAGGGAAAAGATCTGCACTTGTTTGGAAAGGAAGCAGCTGACATTAAAACATCATCACTGAAATTAGCAAACTGAAAATTTATGAAGCACAAATCTTAGAAAAATTAGCCATTGTGCTTTCTCATGTTTACTTGCAATGCATACTTTATGTACTGTGCCTAATTAAATGTAACAGATTCTGAAATGCTGCAATGCTAGGTCGTGTATAATGGAATATGGCAGCATATTTACATGGATAACAATTTCACCTCTAACAAATAGTTTCTCCTTAATCAATATGTTTTAAACCCCACTATATGATTCAATTTGAAATGAGGGATGGAAGCCAGATGCAAACAATTTTTAAAGTTAATGGTGCTAACAACTCTACATCTCACTCTACTCCTCTCCCTCCTGAGGGCCTGTGTTCATCATTTTCTGTAAGGACAGAAAGGCTGGGCAACTGTGGATAATCACCCTGCGCGTGTTCCCCCAACAGCCCAGAGGATGGGGGGTCAAAAAGCTGGAGAGCCAGAGACCCGTGTGTGAACCCCAGTTCTGCAATGTCCTGCCTGTGCTATCTCAGGCAAGTCATGCCATCTAAGGTTTACCTCTCCTGGTCTGCAAAGTGAGATAGTGATACCTCCTCCTTGTGGGGCCACTGTGAACATTAAATGAAGTAGCACCTTAAATGCACGGATGGTGCCTGGAATGTACTAGGCACCCAAAGAATGTCAGTTCTGCCTTTTCTTAAAACAAATGAGCAACAACAAAACCCTCTGAAGGCCTGTAGCATAAATACTATGCTTGCTTTCTGCAGTGACCACGATTAGTTCACAATTAAAGGAGCTTTAGATTCTGAGCAGGCCAGTCCAGGCTCCCAGCGCTAGAAGGATACTGGCAGAGGGGCATAGGCAGCACGAAGAGAAGGGAAGAAAAGGAGGTGGTTCCCTGCATGGCTGAGCATATCAGAAAGGGTAACACCCAGACCAAGAGTTCCTGTCACCCATGTACCTTCAGGGCCACTGTTCTGCACAAGTACCTGCCAGCAACACCCATCCCTCTTTACCCGTCTCAACATAGCCACTCATCAGGGCAACACAGTGTTGCCCAGAATTTGTAGGATCTAGTTTTCAACCCCACTATCCCTATGGGCATTTATGGAGAGCTCGTGATGTGCCAGCTCTGTACCAGAAGCTTCACATGTATTACCTCATTTAATACTTTACTGATGCAAAAAAGGCAGCCAGAAAGTTTATGTAACTTCCCTGAGATTACACAGCCTTTTTCATTATGACTTATCTAACAAAACTTGCTTTTCCTTAATATTCTTAATAAAGATTTTAAAAATTATTCGTTATTCAATTTTATTTCTTTTCCAATGTATTACATTGGTGAGGGCTACAAAAGTGTACTCCACCTTTTCAATGCAAAGTATCTTAGTTCTTTTATGGCTAAAATGTGAACTAGCCCAAGAATTCAAACATCTTTAAAATTTTTTTTCTTTCTTTTTTTTTTTTATTAAATCATAGCTGTGCACATCGATATGATCATGGGGCATTATACACTAGTTTCATAAACCATTTGACACATTTTCATCACACCGGTCTACACAGCCTTCCTGGCGTTTTTTTAGTTGTTGTGCTAAGACATTTACATTCTACATTTACTAAGTTTCACATATATCCTTGCAAGATGCATAGGCTCCAAATTTATAGCTGACTTGAAAACCAACTTTTGAAATATATCCTACTTCTAATGGGAGAACTGCACAAATCAAAATTCAGTTTCCATAGTATTTGAAATAATTTTAAAAGAGTCCCTTGCCAAGTACAGCATTTTATTTTTTTATTTGAGGCTTTGAAAAATTTTATTGCCATAATGTGCTAACACCTTCACAGTTTGCCTTTGCCCTTTCTCCTCTATGCATGATAGACTGATAACTGCTCATGACATTCACAAAAAGACTCATCTGCAAAAGTATATAAAACGTCAGCCTTGAGGCCATAGTATATAGAAAATGGATGGCACTGTTCATTTTCCTAAAACACGTGCTAAGGGGTGGCTCTAAATGACCATAGATAACATTTTCAGTTAAAGACTTTTTCCTTTAAAATTACTTCTCTCATTAAAACAAAAACCCAACTGTGCTAGGTATACAACTTGATGGGTTTCCTTCAGAGGTTCATGGAACACCTCTGGCAGGTTCTGAAACACTGACATCACACCTGTGGAAGTGCCTCCTGGTCAGCTGCACTGGAAGGTGGAGCCGTCTCCCAGGCAACTCACCAGCATCCCAGAATCAAAACTCAAGATCACTCTGAATGTTAACAGATTTCTTGTCCTGAGAAGTTTCATGCAGTGGGTCATGCCTGGAAGCCTAGCACTTTGGGAGGCTGAGGCAGGAGGATCACTTGAGCTTAGGAATTCAAGACCAGCCTGAGTAAGAGCAAGATCTGGCTCTATTAAAAGTAGAAAAATCAGCTGGGCATTGTGGGTGGGCACCTGTAGTCCCAGCTACTGGGGAGGATGAGGCAGGAGGGCTGATTGCACCTAAGAATTTGAGGTTTCTATGAGCTACGCTCATACCAACAGCAGTCTAGCCTGGGCAACACAGTGAGACTCAAAAACAAAACAAACAAACAAAAAAAATTCCTATTTTTTTTTTTTTAAAGAAAGAATACATAAGACACTGTTAATTGCCTTTAGGGAGTCAGACTAAGGGTCTAGAAGAGAAGACTTCTGAAAGAACTCATGCTTGATTTTATTGAGCTCTACCGTAGTTTTACTAATTTCTGCACTATCATTACTATTTCCTTCCTTCCACTTCTTTTGGTTTACTTTACTGTCCTTTAATATCTTGAAACAAACCCTTAGTTCATTGATTCTCAATCTTAACATATATAATAAACACATATATAAATATATACAGTACATACATGTACACAAACATGCATTTATATATTATATACTTAAGGCAATAAATTTCTTTCTAAGTATGGCTTAGCTACATCCCATGAAGTTTAATGTGCTGTATTTTTTTAAATTTTATTTATTTTGGGTTAACATAAGGGTACATACAATTAGGCCACATTGTCTGTGTTTGTAAGGTATAGGTCCTAGTTGTGGTTGAGTCCTTCATCCAGGAAATGTGCCCCATACCCCTACACTGTACCTGATAGGTGGAAGAACATGTTGTATTTTCATAATCACTCAGTTAAAATACATTCCAATTTCCATTGTGATTTCCTCATTAACTTGGAGGTTATTAAATATATGCTTAATTTCCAAACATATTAAAAATTTCTAGTTATCTATTTGATTTCTAGTTTAATTCTGCAAAAGTATATAAAACGTCAGCCTTGAGGCCATAGTATATAGTCAAAAAACACACACTATTTGATTTCTAGTTTAATTCTGCAAAAGTATATAAAATGTCAGCCTTGAGGCCATAGTATATAGTCAAAAAACACACACTATGTTTTAAAATGTTTAAAATGTATTGAGAGGGGCTTTATGGCCCAGAATATTTCAAAATATTCTGCAAGTGCTTAAAATAGCATGCATTCTATAGTTGGTTACATCTAGCATTCTATATATGTCCACAGGTCAAGTTTGCTAATTGTGGTATTCACACCTTCGATATCTATGCTACTCAAAGTCTGAATCCAGAACCATTAGGATCAGCATTAATCTGGAAGCTGCAAATTGTCAGCTTGGAGACCCCTTGATTCAGAATCTCTGGGAATGGGGCCCAGAAATCTGTACTTTAATACATATACAAATCATTCTCATGTACAAAAAAGTTTGAGAAACACTATTCTATGTCCTTCCTGATTTGTGTGTGTGTGTGTGTGTGTGTGCGTGCATATTGCTTGTTCAGTTACAGAAAAGTGCAAAAATATCCTACAGTGATCTTGAATTTGCTTGTTTTATTTTGAATTCTGTTAAGTTTTTGCTTTATGGGTTTTTTAGAGCTGATGTACATAAATATTGAATTGCTATGTCATCATTATTTAGTGTCCCTCTTTATCTCTGATAAAATTTTTTGCTTAAAGTATTTGTTAACTGATATTATTAGATCAACACAAAATTTCTTTTGGTTATTATTTGTATGTTACATTTTTTTCACATTGTTATTCTCATTCTTTCTGTGTCCTTATATTTTAAATGTGTCTCTTAGAAACAAATAATTAAGTTACATTTTTATATCCTATCTGTTTGCCTGATATACATGAAAATACACAATTCATTTGCTTTAATGTGATTACTAACATATTTAGGTATAAAACTACCATCTTACTATAACCAGCTCATGAACAATTTTCAATGACCCCTATGTGTTCTTTAATAATCCTCTCTCATAAATAACTACTTAACCATTTGAGTTATTTCCCAGAAATGGTAAATTTTCTATAAGACAAAGGAACTAAGAGTCTGAAGGCCCCTGCGTAGCCTTCCTGATGCCAAGAGTCATCATCCCACACAACCTATACCAAGGCATTTGGCCCCTCCTTTAAGAACCTGCAATCTCCTTTAGTGGAGACATGGATTTGAGGCAGCTTCTTAGACAAGATGTCTGTCATATTAATTCCTTTCTTCTAACAGAATCCAACAACACATCAAAAAAATTATACACCATGACCAAGTCGGATTTATCCCAGGGTCTCAAGGCTGGTTCAATATACGTAAATCTATAAATGTAATTCAACACATAAACAAACTTAAAAATAAGGACCATATG
>CAUYPK010109330.1:0-64255 GCA_963574355.1 Loris lydekkerianus
AATTGCCTGGGGAGTCCTCCTCATAAAATATTCACCCAGGCCGATTCCTTCAAGAGTTTTCCCTGCACTTTCTTCAAGTATTTTTATAGTTTCATGTCTTAGGTTTAAATCTTTTATCCAGTGAGAGTCTGTCTTAGTTAATTGTGAAAGGTGTGGGACCAGTTTCAGTCTTTTATAGATCGCCAGCCAGTTCACCCAGCACCTTTTGTTAAATAGGGAATCTTTTCCCCACTGAATGTTTTTAATTGGCTTGTCAAAGATCAAGTAATGGTAAGTAGCTGGATTCATCTCTTGGTTCTCTATTCTGTTCCAGACATCTACTTCTCTGTTTTTGTGCCAATACCATGCTGTTTTGATCACTATCGATTTATAGTACAATCTCAGGTCTGGTAGTACAATTTCTCCTGCTTTGTTTTTATTTCTGAGTAATGTTTTGGCTATTCTAGGCTTTCTCTGATTCCATATAAAATGAAGTATTATTTTTTCAAGATCTTTAAAATATGACAGTGGAACTTTGTATCTGTAAAATAGTATTCTCATAATTAAATAAAATTTAGTTAGCACTTTCTGATTTTGGTTATTATTATTTCTTATTATTGCTGAATTTGGATAATTGTTATATTTTAGAAATATAATCTTAAATTAAAAATAGGTATGAATCAAAAAACATTAAGTATATATTTTATTTTACTTTGTTTTATTTTAAATTTATTTTATTTTAATTTATTCTAACTGTACTTTATTTTATGTTACATTTTATTTTATTTTATTTTTTGTTATATCTTATTACTTTCTAGAGATAGAGTCTCATTCTATTACTCAGACTGGAGGGCAATAATGTGCTCTTAGCTCACCAGGGTATCAAACTCCTGGGCAAAACAAATCCTCCTGCCTTGGCCCCTTGAGTAACTGGGAGTTTCACCATCCACCCTCATGCTCAGCTAATTTTAAATTTAACTTTATTTTATTGTATAGACAGGATCTCATCCAGGCTCATCTCCACCTCCTGGTCTTGTGTAATCCTCCTGCCTCAGCCTCCCCAAATGCTAGAGTTACAAGTATAAACCACCATTCCTGGCCAATAATATATTTTAAAATAAGTTTTTCATGATGCAAAATACTTCTATGTATTTTGTTATCTGGTTTTTATAATTATTAGGTGGTGTTGAGAAGACTTTGTTGAATGGCCTGCCTTATTCTGAATTTCATAAAAAGAAATTTTACTTGCAATTATAATTCATGTTCACTGAGTTAAAGGTAGCACATAACTCTCGCTGGCCTCCCTTATTCCTATATGTTGACCATATAACAGATTCTTTCATTATTAGAGAATCTACCTTTTCTAAAGGAAGATGGAATGATATTTTCAACACTTTCAAACTCAAGCAATAGCCCCAGCTAAATTAAAACAAGTTCTGTGGTTGTCATTAGTAAGTGGTTTTTCAAACTTGTCTTTACATTGGGGTCACCTGGACAGTTTCAGAAACTACAGAAGGGAGGCAGGAGTAGAATAAAATGGCCTAATGGAAACCTCCAGCAATCATCCTGCACTAACACCAATTTCAACAACTATTCATACAAGCAAGCACCTTCAGAAGAACCAAAAATCAGATGAGTTATTATACTACCTAGTTTCAGCATTATGTCAAGGAAAAGGGCACTGAAGAGAGCAGAAAAGATTGTTTGGCATTCCTTACAACACCCCTCCCCTAGCTTCTGGTAGTGCCAAGTGGAGAGAGAATCTGCGTGCCCAGCGAGGGAGAGTGAAGTGACTATGGGGCTTTTCACTGAAACTCTGGGCCACTCTGGTAGAGGGAAACACAGAACAGAACAGAATTTTACTAGTGGCCATGGAGGGAGCGTTCAGACCGACCAGACCAGAGGGAAATCCTCTGCTCCGAAACTCAAATTTCAGTTAGCCCCATATCTGGTGACAAAAAGCAGCCTGGGACCTCAACTAAATTTATAAGTCAGTTGGGCCACAAAGGCAGTAGTCCTTGAGCAATTCTTGCAGATGTGCTGGCTCAGAGCCAGTGGACTTGTGGTGAACATAAGCCAGGGAGGCAACGGCAGTGGCCAAGCCAATGCCTGTATTACCCCTCCCACAATCACAGGTAGTATGGCTGAAGGAGTCTTCTTCCACTGAAGGAAAGGAAGGGGAAAAGTTCAGAGAACTTTGCTCTGTAACTTGGATACCAGCTTGGCCACAGTAAAATAAGTACCAAGCAGATTCTTAAAGCCCCTGAGTCCAGCTCTTTGTTCTTGGAAGGCATTTCTGGACCCAGTCTTGGCCAGAAGGAAACATTCTACCCTGAAATGAAGGACCAAGTCATGGCAGGAGTCACCACGTGATAACTAAAGAGCCCTCAGTCTTTGAAAAAACATCATAGGTAGCCAGGCAACAGTCAGCATGAGCTTTGAATGAGTGGCTGATTTAATGTGTGACTGAGTGCTGGTGGCTACAAAGGTGTTCCCACATTACTTCTACCCCAACTCCAATAGTCCAGCATGGAGGGTGAGGGAAGAGAGTAAGAGATTTTCTCTGGTAACCCAGGGAATACTACCATATCTCACCTTCCTCCACCAAGGGAGAACCACCAGAACTCCACATTCACAGAATTACTGGACTTGGGGAATCCCAAAGCTGATGATATAAATGCAATGACCAAAACACAGATTATAATACACAGTTCCTTTTGAATATCTACAAAGCCTTCTCAAGAAGGATGGTTTCAAACAAGAACAGACTGCAAAAATTAAAATGAATACCTAACACTTCAATGTCCAGACATTGATGAACATCCATAACCATCAACACCATCTAGGCAAATATGACCTCACCGTATGAACTAAACAAAGTACCAGTCCAAGAGTGCCCAAACTTTTGGATTTTCTGCACCATATTGGAAGAGGAAGAGTTGCATTGTGCCACACATTAAATGCGAAGACACTAGTATAAGATGAGAAATTAAAAAAGTTGTGCATAATTTTTATCTGCATATGCAAATTGATATCTGCTACCACACATAAGCAAAAAGGCCTTACATAAAGTGCATGTGGCCCATGGACCACAGGTTGAATACCTCTGTGGTCAATCTTGAAGTGATGAAGATATGTGACCTTTCAGACAACAAATTTAAAATGGCTGCCCTGAAGAAGCTCAATGAATTTCATGATAACACAGAGAAGGAATTGAGAAGCCTATCAGAGAAATTTATTGCAGAGATTGAAATAATTTTAAAAAATGAAGCAGAAATTTTGGAACTAAAGAATTCAATTGACATACAAACTGAGAAATACATCAGAATCTCTCAGAACTTGAAGGTAGGATACTTGAAAATAACAAAGTTAAAAAAAGAAGAACAAAGAATGAAGCACAAATACAAGATTTAGAAGATAGCCTCAAAAGGGTAAATATAAGAACTATTGGCCATAAAGAGAGAGACTGGGATAGGCAGTTTATTCAAAGAAATAATAACAGAGAGTTTTCAAAACCTAGAGAAAGGGATCAGTATTCAGGTATGACCTCATACCTATTTATGGGGTCATAAAACATCGAGCAGATTCTACCCCAAAGCATTTAATAATCAAGCTCCAAAGGATAAGGAGAAGGTCCTAAGAGAAGGAAGAAAAAAAAAAAAAATGACATGAACATATAAAGGAGCCCCAATATGTCTGGCAGCAGACTTCTCAGTGTAAGTCAATGGGCCAGGAAAGAGTGCCATGAGATATTCAAAATGTTGAAGGACAAACAAACAAAAAAATCACCTTAACCCTATAATATTATATTCTGCAAAAATATTCTTCAAACATGAAGTAGAAATGAAGACTTTCCCAGGCAAACAAAAGATGAAAGATTTAATCAACACCAGACGTGTCCTGCAAGAAATGATAAAAGTAGTTCTTCAATTTGAAAGAAAAGAAGATTAATGAACAATAAGAAATCTTCTGACGGTATATAACAGGTATATGACAGTAAGCACATAGATACTGAATACTGCTGCAAATGTGTTGTATAAATTACTCATATCTTGAGTAGGAAGACTACAAGACAAATCTGCCAAAAATAACTACAACATTTTGAGACAGAAATACTATAAAAAAGTGTGGATGGAAACAATAAAAAGTGAGGGGGGAGGGGCAGGCATGATGAAGTTAAAGGTGATAATTTATACATTTCTCTTTGCTTGTTTGTTTGTTTGTAAGCAGAGTTGTCATAAGTTTAAAATAATTGGTTGTAATATATTTTGAAGGTAGGCTACTTGAAAATACATAGTTAAAAAAAGAACAAAGAATGAAGTGGTTGCAAAACACCTCCAACAAATACAAAAAAATAAGAAGCAAGAAATGAAAACACAATCACAGAAAATAAGTTTCAACAAAAGGAGACAGAAAGGAATGAAAGAAAGAGAGGACCACAAAACAAGCAAAAATCAGATAACAACATGGCAGGAGTAAGTACTTACCTATTGATAATAACATTGAATGTGAATTGATTAAAGTTTCCAATCAAAATACATAGAGTGGCTGAATGGATAAAAAAACAAGAGGCAAAGATATGTTGTCTACAAGAAACCCACTTCACCTATAAAAACACATATAACACATACTCAAAATATAAGGATGGAAAAAATATTCCATGCAAATGAAAACCAATAAAGACCAGGAGTTGCTATATTTCTATCATATAAAATAAATTTCAAGACAAAAACTATGAAAAGAGGAAGGTCATTATATAATGATAAAGGTCAATTCAGCAAGGAGATATAATAATTGTAAATAGATTATATGCACTATATATATATACACATACGTATATATATACATATACATATACATACATATATTTACGTATGTGTATATATATACATATACATATACATATACATATATGTATATACATATACATATATATACGTATGTGTATATATATATATAGGTGAGTGTATATATGTATATGTGCATGTATACACATATGTACATATACATAGAGCTAAAGAAATAGGTAGATCCCCAAACCACAATCATTGGGGACCTCAACACACCATTTTCAGCATTGGCCAGATCATCCACAAAGAAAAATCAATAAAGAAACATGGACTTAACCTTCAAATTAGAACAAAAGAGGGGTCTAACATATTTACAGAATTTTTTCACCCAACAGCTGCAGAATACACATTCTTCTCCTGAGCTCATAGGTCATTCTCAAAGATAGACCATATGTTAGGCTACAAGTCTTAAAAAATTCAAAAAACTTGAAATCACACCTAGTTCTCTGACCAGATGGAATAAAACTAAAAAGAAATAGCAAGAGGAATATTGGAAATTACACAAACAAACAGGAATTAAACAATATGCTCCTGAGAAATCAGTGGGTTGATGAAGAGATTAGGAAAGAAATTTAAAAATTTCTCAAAGAAAATGAAAATAAAAACAAAATATATCAAAACATTTGGGATACAGTAAAAGCAGCAATAAGAGGAAAATTCATAGCAATTAAGTTTCTACATTAAAAGAGTAGAAAAGGGGTGGCACCTGTGGCTCAAGGAGTAGAACGCTGGCCCCATATGCTAGAGGTGGCGGGTTCAAACCTAGCCCTGGCCAAAAAAAAAAAAAAAAAAAAAAAAAGTAGAAAAGCTTCAAATAAACAGCCTAATGTGCATCTCAAAGCATTAGAAGAAAAACAAGAACAAACCAATCCCCAAATTAGTAGAAGAAATAATAAAGATTAGAGTAGAAAAATAAAATTGAAACCCTCCCCCCAAATTGTAAAGATCAATGAAAGAAAAGTTGATTTTTTGAAAAGATAAGCAAAACCTTTAGCCAGACTAAGAAAAATAAATAATGTCAGAGATTAAAAAGGAGACATTACAACTGATACTTCAGAAATCCAAAAGATCATTAGAAATTACAATGAGTACTATATGCCAACAAATTGGAAAACCTAGAAAAAACGAAATAACTCCTAGGCACATAAAACCTACCAAGACTAAATGAGGAAGAACTTTAAAACTGAAATGCATTAATGACAAGTAATGAACTAGAAACAGTAATAAAAAGTTTCTCATCAAAGACAAGCCCAGGACCCACTTGATTCACTGTTGAACTCTATCAAGCACTCAAAGAAAAACTTCTACTCATCCTAATCAAACTATTCCACAAATTCACAAAAACTAGAGGCCAATATCTCTGAGTGACATAGATACGAAAATTCTAAACAAAATAGTACCAAATTGAATTCATCAACTCATTAAAAAGATTACTCATCTTGATCAAGTGAGACTCATGTCTCTTAAAAAAAAAAATTGTGGTACATATACACAATGTAAGTTATATAGCCACAAAAAGAACAAAATCCTGCCATTGTCAGCGACATGGATGGAACTGGAAAACTTTATGTTAAGTGAAATAAGCCAAGCACATAAAGACAAATGTCACACATTCTCATTCATATGTGGGAGCTAAATATTAAAAGCAATTAATCTTATGGAGACAGAGAGTAGAATAATGCTTACTAGGGGCTGGGAAGGGTAGCATGGAGGGGGAGCTGGTTAACAGTTGCAAAAATATAGGTAGATAGAATGAACAATATTTGATAGCACAACAAAGAGAGTATAATCAACCTTAAGTCAGTGTATACTTTAAAATAGCTAAAAGATTGTACTGGAATGTTCCTAACACAAAGAAATGATAAATGCCTGAGATGAGGGATATCTCAATTACCCTGCTGTGATTAATTCATATTCTATGCCTACATCAAAACATCACATGTGCCATAAAAGGATGCATTACCTTTATGTACCCAAAATAATTACAAATTTTTAAAAACCCAGAAAAGTAAAAAAATCTGTAACCTTCCCCCCCAAATTATGATTGATTAGTTTGGGGTATGGCTTCGGCTTTGGAATTTCTAAAAGTTTGACGTGTTATTCTAATAGAGATAAATTTGGGAACTTCTGTCATTTGTACCAAGGTATTGATGTTCCTACCTTACTCTTGGGATGGATTTTTTGGAATGTCATATTAACTCTGAAAGTAGGGTCGACAGAAAAGAAGCCACATTCAGCAAAATAATTTAAGGAGGTTTATTCTGAGCCAAATCTGAGGACCATGACCGAGAGCTACACCCAAGAAGCCTTGACCAAGTAGGCTTGTTGTGCAGTGGTGGGGTTAAAGTTTGGTTTTAAACATCTTAGGGTGACAGGAATTACATGCGAGGTCATAAATCGATCCGTGGAAACCATACATTGGTTTAGCCCCCAAAGTTGGGAAATCCGGAAGGGAAGGCTTACAGGTGTTAGGTGGGTTTAAAGGATTTTTAACTGAAAATTGGCTTTGCCTAAAAGAGCAGGACTCAATGAAAAGGAATACTTAAGACAAAGGGTCTATTAATTAGAGACAAAGTACTGGACAGACTAAAGTAGTTTGTTATGTATATTGAGGAGTTGGAGGTAGGTCTCACATAGCCTGAGGCCTGTTAGTCACAAAGGACATCTCTAAGAAGGGGAAGGGACATGTTGGAGGCGTGTGTGATCTCACTCATGACTGGCAACTAGTTGTAAGGGTCCTTTTGGCTGAGAAGGGGTATAGTCAGCCAGCCACTTACGGGTATCTTAAGATTTTATTTTAGTTCGCAGAATTCAGACCTTGATTTTCTTGAACTAGTCTGCAAAGACTACAGTTAGGGATGGGAATGCTCAAGGTGTATCTTAACTTGGAAGACTTTCATACCCTAACCAGGGCCCGAGGCTACGTTTTGGTAGCATGTTTATTACGAATGGTAAGGTGAAAAAGAATAAGAATAATCTGTAGACTTTAAAAAAATCTCTCACAACACCACCTCCCCAGATAGTTGATTTGAACAGAATGATTATAACTCTTTATTAGTTAAAAATGAGATTTGAAGTGACTTTAATATGTTGTGATTATTAGTTGAAGGGACCCATCATGGTAAGTCCTGGTGACATACCAGTTAAACATCTTCTAATCAAGACATTTATGATCTAAGAGGGAATACTCTCCCATTAACACCATTATTAATATTACTGTCTGCTGACTTCACTAACTTCTCAAAGAATAGAATGCAATTAAAAACCAGTGGTTCCTTTGCAAAATGGGTATTTAGCAGCCATTGAACTTTTGAAAAGCTTATGGTCTTAAAAATGGCTGAAATCAGTGTTCTAAAAGCACATATATAATAAACATCTACTGTGGCCATAAATCCTTTCATACAACTTTCTCTCACTTTCTTTTTCTTTTCCTTTCCTCCTTTCTTTTATCCTTAAATGAATGAACAGACACGGAAAGCCTTGTGCAGTGACTGCCAGGTGACCCGGGCCCGTGGTAGAAGGCAGAGAGACTATGTACAAGGTTGTTTAAGTACCAAAGAAAGAAAAACCACCTGCTTAAGCTGATCTCTAGTGTTTTCTAATTCTTTGGACTCGAGTCTCTGAATAATTGACCCTTGATCTCATTTAAGGTGAAGAAAATACACACAGGTGGCCTAACTTCTAATTATTTCATTTCCATTGAAAGGCACAGGTGTCAAAGTCTTAAGGCTTCTAGTCCTTCATTAGTGCACTAAATCTTGTTATTTATTTATTTATTTTTTTCTTTTAAACAAAGCACCAACCGCCCTGTTAATCCTAAGTGATAGCTGTGGCTCCTTTTCCTTTGCACTGTTGCTTAAACTAATTCCTTTGGCTGTTATGATTTGCTGTGGCTGCTGCTGCTGCTTTGAAAACCTTTAATGTTCTCTAGGATCCTGGTTCTCAGTCTCTTCAGCTTATTGGATCCCTTGGGCTGCTCTAAAAACTGCTGATGGTCATGTCCCACCCAGGGAGATTCTGATGTAATTGTTATGCAGTGCAGCCGAGCCATTGAGAGTGTTTGAAGATGTCCAGATAATTCTAACATACTGCACAGTTTGAGAACTTCTGTTCTAGGATGTGGAATCTGATACTGGTTTCCTTATCCATTGCTGACCTTTTCTGTCTGTGGCCTAGCATTTATGGATATCTGCTCAATGTTGCTTCTTAATGAACCCAACAGTAGGAGAAGACTGTCAACTTGCTTTACCTGTTCAGTGTGTTATATCAACTGATTTTACTTCCTTTTAATATAGACTTGGTTTGGGGTTTGTGTAATGCAAATATTGTAGGATATGCATATACATAGAGTGCAGGAAATGCCAGAATATAACCGTTATACATTATACATTTACCGTTATACATTTTTAAAGTGAAACATTAAGCACATCCAGAGAATACTGTACGTATTTCTGATTCTGAACCTAAAGAACATCAACACCATGGTTGAAAGTATGATGAAAGCACAAGTTTTGCCTTTACTCATAGAATGAGTAATGACTTAAAATCAAATCTTTAATTAGTAATATTGATGCAAGTTATAGTAAAACTATATTAATCCAGGTTTTAATGAATTAGACTTTGTAATTTTAAAATGGTATAGTTATTTTTTACCACATTTTAAGTGATTTTTTTAATCTGTGGAATGTCTTGACATAAGAAGTATTCATGCTAAAATCATTGTTTGAAAATTTTTTATGAAATGAGAATTCCAGACTGAGCTATTCCTTTAACGTAGTTATTGTATAAACATCATTATTGCAATAGAAATCAAAATGAAAGAAAGAAAATTTAACAGGCAGCCATAAACACCCCAAAAAATAAGTATTTTCATAGCTGAGGGGTCCCTTGTTATCCTTATGTCTACAGGCAAGCATTTTACAAATAATTCCTGTTGGCAAAAATTCTCTGTCCAATAATGACACATTAGGCCTTACATGGATTAACTTTTTCAGTTTATACACCTCGTTTTCTTTATTAATACTTATATCTCAGTTTATCAAAGATGCTGCTATTGGAAAATAATAAAATGAATTTTTTAAAGCATCCCCCATATCAAATCTCTTTTAGATCCTAAAATTTAATGAAGCTCTGCTATATTTTAAAATCTGTTTATTTCTGGACTTTGTTGCTTATTTTATTCTACCTCCTTTTATTTTAATTCAGAAGCAATATAGAAATATGCTTTGTTGTATAAATAAATTGAAAATATGTAGTTTGAAAATATTCCTTTAGCAATAAAGGAATATTCAGAGGCAGAGCCATTGTCACTATGGCTTCCTTCACTTACTTCAAAAATTCACTCTTCTTTGGTTGTGAATTTTAATTGTTTTGTATCTATCCTTTTAGCATGCAAAAGGACAGTCCTAAATTGTGTAATGCAGTCCTAAATTAACTGGCTCTGAATTCCTTTTTATCCACTGAATATGTCTTGAAGAAATTTCAAAATAATGTATGAATGCTCACCACTTTCTTCTAGAAAGGTTTCATGTAAACATATAGCTCAGCTATTGATCATATGTGCCCAGTTTTTCATTCTTCCAAGCAATGTACTGCTGGACAATCTTATCGTTGTATATTCCTTTATGTGTACAAGGTTTGCCTAAATATGTCTTTCATTGTAACACGTAATATGTATTGCTAGTTGCCCTCTGATAGTCTCTGCCACATTACATTCTCAATTCTTTGCATCTTTCCTATCGGTAGATATCAATCTTTAATTTTTAACAAATAAATGGGTGAAAATATCCTACATAGTATTTTAATTTGCTTTTCATTGCTTATTTATAGTGTTTACTTAAAAGTGTTTATTACCCATTCATAATCTTTTTCTGGCTTTATTCTGCAATTGAAGCCTCTAATCTCTCTTATGACTCTACAGATGTCCACACCAGCACTACAATTGAGACCCATCTCCTTGACAAGAGTCTCACGTTTCTACCAGGGACTAAAATGCAGTCATTTCTATAACATTAAATTATTTTAATCTCATGGTCCCAGTAATGACATGAGAATTGCTTCAAAGTGGGCTGCCTGTATCCAGAATTCCCAAGATGCCTATATAAAAAGTAAACTCCATAGTTTCTGGGTGAATCACAATATCTGGGTATGGACCGAAAATCTGCATTTGGAATAAATTCCTCAGAAATTCTAATGAACAGTAAGTTCATGAGGAGTTAATTAGACATGCTTTGGACTTTTACTCATTTTCTTTAAAGAGCAAAGTGGATGTAAGATCACAGAACATAAATTCTTAAATTTCCATGAGAAAAAAACTGACATGAAAATTAAATGTAATAATATTCATAAGGTCTCCCCAATAGCAAACAAGTTTCACAGTAAAAAAATATATATTTTAAAATGTTATAGTAGCTTGCCTCCTGAAAGAACACCCAAGGAATTGCTGTTTATTTCCACAATTAATAGGAGCATTCTAATCTCACAGAGGACATTTCATTTTTCAAAATGCAGCATGCTAACTGTCAGCAGGATTTCCATCCATGGAAAAGAGAAAGGGGCACTCAGTGAATCCAAACCTGCAATGAGACAACTTGCTGTGGCTGAAACAGACAAGAAAGGAGGGTTGGAGTTCACTACCCAGCAGAGACATCACTGGGGAACAAGAGCCGTAGGAGAGGATGGGGCAAAAGGAAAAAGCAGGAAAGACTAAAAAAACACCATTATAAAAAAAAAAATACAAACAAACTGAGAATGGGGGAAAAGAAATAGGAAGGAAAACATTAAGAACACATGAAACATTTCCTTAATAAGTGTTAACTAGTTCGTCCCTGCCTAAGTAGTTTTACTGGGCCGGTCCTTCATGGTGACATAGACCTATGGAACAGAACAGAGATTCTAGAGATGAAACCAACCTCATATAGCCATGTGATAATTGGCAAAGCAAACAAATACATACGCTGGAGCAAAGCATCCCTATTCAATAAATGGTGCTGGGAGAACTTGTAAGCCACATTTAAGAAACTGAAACTGGTGGGTGCCTATAGCTCAGTGGTTATGGCACTGACCATATGCACTGGGGTTGGTGAGTTTGAACCTGGCCTGGGCCTGCTAAACAAACAAACAAACAGCAACAAAAAAGGCTGGGTGCTGTGGTGGCACCTGTAGTCCCAGCTATTTGGGAGGCTGAGGCAAGAGAATCGCGTGAGCCCAAGAGTTTGAGGTTGCTGTGAGCTATGATGCCATAGAACTCTATAGAGGGCGACAAAGCGAGGCTCTGTCTCAAAAACAAACAAACAAACAACAAAAAAAAAAACTGAAACTGAACCTGCATCTCTCACCAATTGCAAAAATTAACTCATGATAGATAAAAGATTTAAGTCTAAGACATTAAACTATAAAAACTGGTGGGAAAAACTGGTTATCTGGTTAGGAAAAGAATTTATGAAGAAGATCCCACAGGCCATCAAAGCAACAACAAAAATAAATGGGACCTGAACAAATTAAAAAGCTTCTGCACAGCTAAGGAGGTGATCAGTGAAGCAAAGAGACAACCTATAGAATGGAAGAATGCTATATATCCAACAAAGGGCTAATAATCAGAATCTGAAAAGAACTCAAGCAAGTCAACAAGAAAAGATCAAACAACCACATTAAAAACTGGACAAGAGACACGAGCAGAAACTTTTCATGTGGGGACAGATGAACGGCCAACAACACATGAAAAAATGGTCATGGTCCCTAATCATCAAAGAAATGCATATCATACCCACTCTTAGATATCCCCTAATCTTAGTGAGAAGGGTCCACATTCCAAGGTCTCAAAACAAGAAGATTCTGGCTTGGGTGCAAAGAGAAAGGAACACTCATGTACTATTGGTGGGAGTGAGAACTGGTACAGCCTCGATGGAAAGAAGTATGGAGATTCCTCAAAGAACTAAATGTACAACTCCCTGTGATCCTGCAAGCCCATTACCAGGTTATCTACCCAAGGGGGGAAAAATAAGACTTTTTACCCTAAAGACATTTCCACTAGAATGTTTACAGCAGCTCAATTCACAATTGCAAAGATGTGGGAACAACTCAAGTGCTTTTCAACACATAAATGGATCAATCAATTATAGCATATGTACACCACGGAACACAGAGCACTATTCAGCCATAAAAAAAGATGGGGATTTTTTATCTTTTGTAACAACTTAGAAGGATTTGGAGAACATTGTAGAACAAGCATTGTAGATCTAGAAGATCTAGAAGATTAAAAACGACATGTTCACATGACAGAAAACGCAATAAAATTCAAGAAGTGAAGTGGTGTGGGGTGAGGGATTGGGTAAATTCTCAGCCAATAGGTACTTGACATGGGTATATTGAGCACTTCCTGGATAAAGGACACTACTAAAACTGGGACTTGAACCTCAAAAAAGCAAACAATGCAACCTAATCCTATATACCACCATATTAATCTGAAATTTAAAAAAAAAGTGCTGATTGTACTGAAAAAGTGCTAAGTCAGCAACTTTAAGCATTACATGAACTTTCAGAAGATTTTAATTGTTATAATCAATTTTTTAATACCTGGAACTTATATAAATAACATAATATGCTGATTCTCATATCTATATCATCTTGAAGCTTCTATCTTGCTTCTATACTAGGAAGCAATGGCTCCTAAATATGAAATAGGATAATAAGTAGTATGGTGGGAAGAATGTTGCAGAGTATTTCTTGGAAAAAAGACAAAAAAAGAGCTTACAATTTCCCAGGCTTTTTGAGGAACAGCACAACAAAACCTTCCTGTACTTTAGGGGTCAGGCCACACATATGCATATAAATGTGAAAATTCATTGATTATAATTGCATGCATTTATCACTTCACAGCTAAAAGTGTGTCTCTAAAACCTGTACTGATTCTATTGCGATATTTCTCATTTCAATGATGTAAGTATGCTTAGTGATAACCTTAAATTATAGGCTAATTATAGGCTATAATCTTGATTGTTATTTGGCCTTCATTATTAAGTTTATAAAATAAATGCTGCTAAATTGCCTTCAAAAGCCTCCAAGTTCAAAGCATTTTAATGGATCTTACCTATTCCTGGATTTAAAGTCTAAATCAGAGCTAGCAACTCTTTAAATTGTTAATTCCAACTATAATTTTTACTTTCTAAAATCTCATACTAATTCATATATTGTTGTGAAAAATAATTCTCTTATACTAAGACCAAAGAGGAGGTTTTTAGCTAATTTTTGTTATGTATAAAAAAATTATATGAAGAAGTATTAACTCTTTTCGTACTCCTTCATTTTGATAAACTGAAGAATAAAAATTTGAATTTAGAGGAGCATACTTGGAGAATCCTTCTATGTGGTGAAAGAGAAAAAACATGCTCTCTGATGTTATGGAAACCTAGGTCCAAATCTTGGCTTTACATTGTGAATAAGTGTTGTACATTTTGCAACACCGTAGGAGCTATTTAAAAAAAAGAAAGAAAACAGGCTCGGTGCCTGCAGCTCAGCAGCCACCTACACTGGAGCTGGTGGGTTCAAACCCAGTCTGGGCTTCCAAACAACAATGGCAATTACAACCAAAACATAGCTGAGCATCGTAGTAGGTGTCTGTCATCCCAGCTACATGGAAGGTTGAGGCAAGAGAATCTCCTAAGCCCAAGAGTTTGAGGTTGCTGTGAGCTGTGACGCCATGACACTCTACCTAGAGTGACATAGTGAGACTCTGTCTCGAAGGAAGGAAGGAAGGAAGGAAGGAAGGAAGGAAGGAAGGAAGGAAAGGATCTACCTTGCATGATTGCTGCACAGAATACATAAGAATGAGGTAATTTGAATACAAATCTGGTTACTATGTTAGAGCCATGATCATGCTGATAGTGATGATGAGCAATAATCATTAAAAGTTTCCTATAATTAAGGTACTGGATAGTGGTACTTATATATTTAATAGATATTTTCACATTCTTACAACTGCCCTGTGAAGAAAGTACCCTTTAGTAGCTCCATTGTACAGATGAGGAAATTTAAGCTCAGCAACAGCAAGCAACTCAAGGTCCACAGCATGTAAGTGCTAGAAACAGGATTCAACCGTAAGCAACATGAGTCCAAAGCCTGTGCTCTTGAGTTAAACTGCATTGCCTTTCTCTTGCTATTGTAAGAGATCATAGCTGGTACTTAGCAGAGCAGCTAAGGGAAGAACTTGATTGAGTGACAAGCATCAGAGGGTACTCTGGAAGCAGTCTGTAGGATGAATGGATTGGGGTGAAAACTACCTACGAGGTGAAAGATCATTTGGGAGGCCATGGCAGTTGCTGGGAGACTTGAGCCTGAGCTAGGAGATAAAATGATTTTAGAGAAATTTTACTGGAACTTGTATTGTCTTAGAGTTGGTTGACTGACTTATGCCAGAGGACCGGTGAGGATGCCTAAGTTCATGGGGGCAATTTTTATTTAAGTATTTGTACCCATTAACATAACATAAATTGGAGAGTGCAAGGAAGGAGGCTAGAGTGGGGGGGGGGGGGGAGAGAATGGAGAGATGAGTCAGAAGCTTAGAAAATAAAAGTTCCTGTCCTTCACAGGGCTTAAAATGTTATTGAAGAAACTCAAGTACAGAGATTGGAACATGTGACATGATTGGAGAACAATGGAAGATCACTGGGAATTGTGTGAAGCTAATTCCTGGTGCAGTAGACCTTGGAGAAAGGAGAAAACAAAGGAACAGATAGGTAAGGGTGGGAGGTCTAGAAATCATGGAATAATGATGTTAAAAGACCTGCAGAGTCCATAGTCTAATCCCTCAAATTCAGGCTCACTAAGATTAAATTCCGAACTCTGGCCTTCCCCAACTCTAGTACCTCCTCTTCTCTGCTTTGCTTTTGACATACTGTTGTCTGTTCATAAGCACAAATTCACTTTTATTACTGTTTTAAGAAATCTCTGGCCACAACAAGCTTGTTATTTTGAATTGATTTAGCTGCTTGGCTTTTCTAGGAGCTACTTTACTATTTTCTGCTATTATTGCAGGTTGGGCTCTTTCAGAATCACTTAAGGAGTTTGGCTGAGATGTAGATCCCTGGTCCTCATTATTGTTAAAGCACTAGCAAGCTGCCTGCCTGCAGGATTCAGATTCCAACTCAACCTTTTGCTGGCTGTGTGACCTCCCTATATATTATACTAGTTTCCCCATTGGTAAATAAGAAGAATAATGATATGTATCTTCAGGGGGGTTAAGGACAGGATAAAACGAGACAATACCTCAATGCGTGGGGTTTAGAACAATTGGCACATAGTTAAGAAACACTAATTATTATCATTCTTTTCTAAAGTACCAAGGATACTGTGAATGATGTATTTCATAATTGAACATTTCCAATTTGGCTACAGACCCAGACCGTGTTCAGGTCTCCAGGCCCCTGGCTAAATCAGCCTAAGCTTGTTTCCAGCTTCCATTCTCCTCTTAGGCTGCCCCAGTACTGTGTCCATTCTCCCAACTCCAGCTAACTGGACAGTCCAGCACCATGATTGTATTTTCAAGTGGACATTCTGCTATGAGACCATTTAGTTTATTGAAATTAGCATTTGTACAGCTGACCTGGTTTAAACGGCTCCAGTGAAATGAAATGTCACGGAGAATAAGAGAGTTTTTCTCAGATTTGTGATTACTAAGTCTGTCAAAATAGCACTTTCCTAAAACATCATCTCAGTGATTCACAAAAATGAATGCAGCTTCTAAGCTGCTCTTTGTTGTCTGTTATGTTCTAACACAGGAATTAGCAAACTTTTTCTATAAAGGTACAGATAAATGTTTAGGTTTTGTAGTCCACCCTGTCTCTGTGCAACTACTTCACCCTTCTAAAGTAGGAAAAAAACCACCATGGTCAATGCATAGTGAATGAGTTCAGCTCATTCAAATTAAAGTTTAGCTTTATTCTAATAACACTTTATGGACAATAAAACTTGAATTTTATGCAGTTTTCACGGGTCATGAAATATTCTTCTTCTCTTGATATGTTCCAGCCATTTAAAAATGTAAAAGCAACTCTTTGCTTGTAGGTTGCACAAAAACAGGTGATGGGTTGAATTTGGCCTGCAGGTTACAGTTTGCGAACCCCTATTTAAAAACGCCTTTGTTTTTGATTGCAGGAGACAGAATGCCTACATGGAAGCAAATGACACAGTCTGACTTCAGTATGCAGTGGGATGGTCAGAAATGAGGCACTGAAGTAACTGAAACAGCCGGTCACAAAAGGACAAGTATGCATAATTCCACCATTAAATTTATAGAAACAGAAAGTAGAATGGTGGTTATCAGGGGCTGGGAAGAAGAGAGAAAGAGGTGTTGGTGTTTTAGTTTTACAAGATGAAAAGAATTCTGGAGATTGGCTCTACAGCGACGGGAACGTACTTAGTGCTACTAAACCGGACACATGAAAAGTAATGGAGACAGTGAATTTTATGGTGTGTGTGTTTTACTACATTACAATCAAAATTTTTAAAAATAGAGAGCTTAATATTTCACATGTTTTAAGAAACAAGCTGGGTACCGACATGAACAGTTTGCAGTGAATACCTCCAGCTCGCCTGCCATTTCCATGTTACCCTTTAGCATTTTCATATTACTAAAGGAAATAACAGGTATGCTGCTCAGTTAAAAAAGTATCCTTTTCTTTTTCTTTCTTTTCTTTTTTCTTTCTTTCTTTTCTTTCTTTCTTTTTTTTTTTTGAGACAGAGTCTCACTATGTTGGCCTCAGTAGAGTGCCGTGGCATCACAGCTCACAGCAACTTCAAACTCTTGGGCTCCAGCAATTCGCTTGCCTCAGCCTCCAGAGTAGCTGGGACTATAGGCGCCTACTACAGTACCAAAGAGTATCCTTTATGTCACCTTTATGTACCATGGAATCACTTGGAAAGTGTGAATGCAAGCATGATTCAAACAAAAGCTCCACTTGTGGTGGGTTGATTTATAGGCTCAAATTCATTATTCCCCTGCAGTAGGGATATAACTTCATACCCTCATGATAGCTTCATGGTGGGTAGAATATAACTGCTCACTCTTTGACTTGGGCTTCCTTTTAAGGAAGCCTAAGTCAAAGACTTGTGTTGGCCAACAGGATGTTGGTGGATTTGAGGAATTTGGAAGCTTGAAGTGTGCTTACATCTCCACAATCACCATAAAAGCATTTCAGAATGAGACACACAAAGCAGACTGAACTAGACTAGACACCAGATACCCTGCCCAATCCAGACCATTCAAGATTTGCCAAACTCCACTCCACCCAAAGACCTAAGAACATGAGAATGAATGATGTGTTTTTTAAAGCAACACAAAATTATTGTGGTTAGAGGAAACTGATTCTCATTGAGAAGCACACAGGCTAATGTAGATACATGGACACCATTCTATTCTCTTCTCCTAAACTCATCTCCAAAGAGCAGTTCTTAAACATCAGCGAGAGTAAAAATGATTTGGGAAGCATGCTAAAATTTGGGGTTCTCAGAACCATTCTCAGAGACTCTAATGTAGTAGACATGGAGGAGAGCCCATAAATTTGCATTTTTGTAAGTATCCTAAGTAATTCTGATGCAGGTGAACCCAGGCTTGTAATCTCTTCACTATGTTATAGTGTTATGAGTAAAGGAGGAATATTTTTGCACACAAAATCCTACAGTGATGAGAGACTGTTGATAGCAGAGAAACAAAACAAATAAGATAAAAATGTCTGTATGTAATGTGTAGAAATGGTCCAAGTGGCCACCTACCCAGTAAGATTTGAGAATGATATGCACGTGAAAATAGCTGCACAACTTAACCTGCCTTTGACTTCTTCTGGCCTGAATTTTAGCCAGTAGAGTTATTCCCCTTAGATTAGACTGAAATCTAATACATTTTAATTCCTTCTGTCACTAACATAGTCAGTCCCAAGCGTTCATCAAATTAATCCTGACCTTCTAAAATTCTCTGGAGCTGATGTTGGACACTCTAGGCTTTCCTCTTCCTATCTAGGCTGCCTCTCTGCCACCAGTCTCCTCAGACCACTCTCCTGCCTGAGTTACCTATAGTCATTACCCCCAACTCTTTGATGTATTAGCCAATGCTAACAATATTTTAAATTATTTGTGTTCGTTATTCTTTATGATAAAGCAAATGCATTAAGCCCATCACCTGTCACTCCAGCTGTTAGCAGCCTTTTCCATCTCAACACAAGCTTGATCTCTTCAATGACAGCTTTCATGATAACTGCCTCGTTCTTGACCACTTACCACTTTAATATATTTAGTTTATGTTCTATTTAGCAATTTCCCAAATACTATCTTTTGAATGCTTTTATTTATTTATTTTTAAGTATCCATTTGTTTGCCTTTTCTAAACTGGAAAAGTACATTTACATTTCTTTGATATCTTTCACTAAAACTAGAGTACTTTTGATCACTCAGTACTTACTGAGTCAAGTTAAATTATAGCATGAGGTTACAGTGTGAAATGTATAATGACACCAGCATAAAATAAGAGCAATTGAAAGTTAGCCGAGAACTTTCTATGCTTTTGGCAGTATGCTTAATTGTACTTTGTGTTTTATTTGATCCCTGAAACAACCAAAGAAAAAGTACTCGTAATATACTCATTTGACAGATGATGAAACAGAGAAAGATGAGACTTGTCTAAGGTTAACAGGCTTTACTGCTACAAAAATAACTCCTCAGACAGAGAAATTAAGTGTTTTCCTCCCCTACTTCCATTTGATCAAAGCTACTGGCTGGCAATGAGGAGTTTTCTTTAAAGATTTCTCTTAATAAAATGTATTTTTTCAAAATTTTCTGTACATTAATAATAACACAAGAAGTAGCTGAGAGTGTAAATTATGAAGTTTGATGCAAATTTCAAGACTCTGTTCTGCCACTTAATAAATAACATATTTTAATGACTTAACACCCACTTCATTTATTACTTCAAAGAAAAAAAAGAGATTGTAATATTAACTAACACATTGAATTGTTCTGACAATTAAAGAAAAAATTTCCTATGAAGAGTTTGGGTCAGAAGCCTGCACACCACAGTTAATAAAGGAATGTTTGCCCATCGAATAATAGATGATGATGATGATGATAATCGCCTCCAGAGTTCTTCCTTCTGAAGAGCCAAACAATTCTAAGTTAGAGTCCTTATTCTGTGAGGGAAAAACATGGTAGGAAAAAAAAAAAAGAAAGAAAAAAGAAAACCTCCTTTGTCAGCTGAGTGTGTGGTGGGTGTCTGTAGTCTTAGCTACCTGGAAGGCTGAGTCAAGAGGGTCGCTTGAGCCCAAGAGTTTGAGGTTGCTGGGAACTATGCCACCACAACACTCTAACCAGGGTGACAGAGTGAGACTCTCAAAGAAAACAAAAACAAAAGCAAATTTCTGTCTATTTTGTAAAACTGAGAGTTTAAGATGTGATGACTGTCCGTAATGACTTGCAGAATAAAACTTACTCAGCATCTTCCAAAATTTATGGCTTTAATTTTTTGAACATTAAAAACGTTGGATAACTTCTTAAATCAAATATTAACAGATATCCATGTACCCGACATTATATAAAACAAACCCACTCTGAGACGGAGTCTTATAACCTGGGCTGAGATATTTGTACAATAAACTGAAGGAAATCCTAAAACTGAAAAGTAAACCATTCATCTTCCTATTTTCTTCTATTTAGTACAGAAGTTCGGGTAGGTTTTTATTTTCTCACTGAAGACTGCACTGCTCTTAAATAAACATGATTATAGCCTAGAAGAGCTACAGACTGCTTCAGATGCTAAAAATAAAATAGTTAAAATGGAGACTTCAATTAGATGCGGGCTGCTCAACAATTTAACTTCTAATTGTCTTGTGGTTATTCCACAACTAGGAATTGACCATATTCCGTTTAAAGGAGATTGAAGGTCTCAGAAAAAAAAAAAATAAGAAACAAAGTGGAGTTTTTCTTCCTAAATTCTGATCTCTAGAAAAATAAGCAAAAAATCATATTTCTACTCTTAAAGAAATATGAAACTTTAAGTCATGTCTTAGAATTTTCTCTTTGGTATTCTAGTCATGGGAAGTAAAGAAAACAGTTGCATATTAGTAAGGATGTTTCAACTAAAGCATTCGCTTCTTATTGAGAACGACAGAAACAAATCATACGTAATAAAATAAAATTCATTTCAAGCTCTTTCTCAGATTCTACTATACTTGTGAGCAATTCTCAGTGCCATTCTTATTAATCTGATAATTTTCTAACTTTTAATAGCTTTTTGTATAGCCATTGCTTTGTGAAACAAAATAAATTTTGACTATTTGTGTTTGTTTGGGCTTGTGATGTTGAATTGAAAATAAGCAATGAATTATTTGATAATTCAGTGGGAAGGCAAGTAAATCATTTTTCATATTATGGCTGTGAAAAGGCTATTTTAAAAGCATTCGTGTAAACACTACAGAATAAATGCACACATATATATGACAAATGTAATTATATCTATTTATAGCCTTGCCACCCCCAGACCTAAATCCATAGTTATTTGGATGCACATCATACTTGGATATTATCAGTAGCCCAATCCCAAGTATACCAAAATAAAGTCTAGATTATTGGGTGGATAGTAGGAAGTGAATTTTAAGCAACTGAAATAAACAGTGTAGTCCTCAACACGGTCTCCATGACATATTTTACTGACTGGTCTCAGATTCTTTACAGGGATCTTTTTCCCTCTCTCCACCCCTTACACAATAGCATTGCTCTGGGCTCATTCTTGTCCCGTGTCTTGATTCTCACTTTATCTGCTTTCTTGGGGCAATTTTGTCTTTGCACTTTGTTTTAACCACACCTACACACTGATAATTCCAATATCTGTGTGAGTAGATTCAATATACACACACAGGTATGTTACATATGTATGGTGTCCATGTGTCTCTGTGTGTGTGTACACACACACACACATATATATATACATGTACATGAGAGATACCCCTAAAGTCAGCCTAAAGCTCTAGAATCTGTACATCAAGCAGATTTTCAGAGTCTATATATCCAAAACTGAGCTTCAAATATAATTTTCTAAATTATTGTCCTTCCCATTATTCCATTTCTTAATGGCATCCATTCAGCAACCAAGTTTCCAAACTGAGATTTAATCAATGTTCTTCCTTACTCCTGCCTTCAACCTTCATCCAATCAATTTCTTAACGACTTTGGATTTTAAATCACCTCTTTGTCTTTGATTCATTGCCATATTTCAAGCCTTTGTCATCTTTCTTTGGCTTATTGAAAACATTTTTCAACTGGAGTACTTGATTCCAATTTTGCCCCCTCTAGATCCACTGTTGTTGTTAGTTATGTTTTTTGTTTCTTTGATTTGCAACAGAAACCTAGGAAAATTTTAAATTTAAAGAGATTAACATAGAGATTATTTTGGAGTACCACATTTCTCTAGTCTAACCGCGTCCCTCCGTTCATTCCTCTATTTTATTTTATTCTTAAAAATAGTGACATAATCCATTGCACCAAACTCTCTCAGGTTCCTCTGCCTTCTCTTTCATGATACCATCAGCCTAGAATGCCTTTTCCTCATTGGTCTCCAAAGTAAGTAGCAACTTACTGCTGTTTACCTTTCAAAACCATACTCAGCTATCACCCCATTTGAGGAGTGTTTGGTGAATCAGACAAACTTAATCTTTCTTTTTGTTCTGATTATGTATTATTGCACATAAACTACCTCAAAATTTAGTAGCTCAAAATGACAATGATTTTGTCACATTTCATGATTTTGTGGGTAAGGAACTTGGACAGGGCTGAACTGGCTGATTCTTCAAACAACACATGGATGTTTCGCGATACTCAGCTGGTGACTTGGCAGTGTTAAAGGAAAAACTTTAGACAAAACAAATTTAATAGAATTTATTTGAGTAAAAAAAAAAAAGGTAAATGGAGTAGCCTCTCAAACCAGAAAGGTTCAGAGAGCTCCACTCAAAAGCAGTGTGCCTTTATAGAAAGAAACACAAGGAAACAAGCTAGAAAAATCATTCAATTGGCAACAGTGAGGCCTCTGCCTTCCTTGGCCCTGGTCAGATGAGACGGCTGCCTTATTGGGGTATGGGCTGATCAGCTGGCTGCGTGTCATTTGGCTGAAACCTGGATATTTGTTACAGAAAATATACTCAAGTTAGATTTTGATTAGTTTACTTAATTAAGTTACCGTTTGTTAGGTGGGACCTTAGAGTACAGAGTCAGCCTTAGGCTAATTTAACTCAACAGGTTTAAGGATCTAACATAGTTTCACGGAAAGCTGAGGACATGGATGAGGATGGTTAAATGGCAGGGCTCAGGTAGCCCCCACTCTTTCCCATGTCATCTCAAAGTCTTTCCATGTTGTTTCTCCAGCAGAAAAATAGGGCTTCTTAAAAAGGCATCATGGTCCTCCAAGAGATCAAGCAAGAAAGCTGCTAGATCTCTTAAAATGAGACTCAGAGTGACGTAGGGAAAACTCCTTTGTACTCAAAGTGGTCACAGTCCAGACCAGTTTTAAGGGGGAAGGAAACAGACCCCACCTTCAAAGGGAGGAGTGTCAAAAGAATTTATGGACATTTTAACTCTACCACCACCTTCTAAATTTCACTTAAATATCATGTATCTACTTATTACTGTATCATAATCTATGTTTGCATGTCAGACAACGCATTTTTTGAAGCGTAGGAGGTTTTCTTTAGTCATCTTTGTATTCTGGAACCCAGAACTGTGAATAATTCGTTGCATCTACCAAGTTGCTATTCTTCAATCTGCTGGAAGGTATGGCTGCTTCTGGAGACTCCAGCGTAATAATAGGGTTGGGCAGTATTGTATACATCTGCGCCAGTTTTCTCCAATTTTGGTCATTGTTGAGAACCCTTTCATCTTTCTTATGTGATTTTTTTTCCTCCCTAACCATTTCTTTTAGGGACCAGCCAGTAATAATATTTTCCCTCTCACCTTCTTCCTCTCTCTCTCTCTCTCTCTCTCTCTTTTTTAAAGAGGGAAACAATATCTCACTCAGTTGTGCAGACTGTAGTACAGTGGCTGGATCCTACATAGTTTAGTATAACAGTGTAACCTTAATCTCCAGGGCAATCCTTCCACCCCAGCCTTGGAGCTGGGACTATAGGCCCACATGATTTCTGACTATTTTTTTTTTTATTTTATTTTTTATAAAGAAAGGGTCTTTCTGTTTCTCAGGCTGGTCTCAAACTTTTTGCCTCAAGCAATCTTCCCGTCTTAGCCTCTCAAAGTGCTGGAATTACAGGCCTGAACTACCACACTTGGCTCACCTCTTCTCACTGACTCCAGGGCAAGATGTTGGAAAGCAAGATCAGTGATTATAGATTACCCATCTTTTGTTATTGACAGGCAAAATTTAGTCAAAATCAGTGGAGAAAGGGAAGTTTTCAAGAAAAACAGATGAGTGAGGAGCTTTAAGAGAAAATACATTTTATAATTTTATAATGAAGTATATTTGGGAAGAAACATTGCTTTATGGATAATTCATCTCCCAGAAATTGTTGGATGCTGTCAGAGTAGGTTGGTGGATGCTCCTTTACTTCACATATTTAATTCTAATCTTACTCAGACCACTTATCATCCTGTTTCCTCGACCATAAAACAAGGATGTCAAATATATTTTAATATGAAAGGTAATTGTAGTATTTATATTTCCATGGATAATAGTACAGAAACACTTTGTAGTTTCAGAAAATGTTTCCGAAATAGTCAAGGATGCTTCTGGTTATATATGAAATGACCGCTCCCCCATGCCACCCCCTTCATTTCAACATAAACATACCTTTTAGTTCTAAAAATTAGAGATAATTTTTTTTTTTCCTTCTGGGGTTAATTTGTCATTTTTTAAACATGATTGATCAAAAGTCTTTCCTTATATTTAAATATAAATAAGTGCAAACAGAAACCTCCAAACCCAAGGTGATTCTTATAAAGTGGCAAATTTGGAAAGCACTGGCATAAAATTAATCTAAATTAATCTAAGAAATCTAAGAAGCCTAAGTTAATTTAAGAAAATTTCTAAATGATTTAACTGGAAAGAAGTTTTATATTATTAAATGTAGAATGAAGTAAGAATTTCTAATAGTTTTTTACTTTGAAATGTTACAGGGGTACTGATATTTTTGTTTACATGGATCATGTTTACAATGCTTGAGTCAGCATAATAAGTGGGCCCATCACCCAGATAGTGTTCATGTTACCTGCTAGGCAGGTTTTCCACCCATCCCTTTCCTGACCTAATGCCCTCCCTCCCCACTTGATTTCCACTGAGTTTCACTTCCCTCTGTGCACACGCGTGCCTATCAGTTAGTTCCAATTTAATAGTGAATATATGTGGCGTTGATTTTTCTATTCTTTGGCAACAGTTTGGATGAACTGGAATTTCTAACATTTTAAAGAATTGTTTTTACAATACATCTCAATGAAGAATAAGACAGAGTTGATCCAGAAAGGGAGCCATCCCCATTTCCCATATTATGGACTGAAAGTTTCTATTCCTCAAATTCATATGTTAAGGTCCTAATGCCCAAATGTGATGGTATTTGGAGGTTAGGCTGTTGGAAGGTAATTAGGTTCAAAAGAGTTCATAAGAGTAAGTCCCCATAATAGGATTAATGTCCTTATAACAAGAGGAAGAAACAGCAGACCTTTCTCTCATTCTGCCATGTGCAAAGCTAGAAAGTGGGCCCTCACTCAACCTGTCAGCATGGGTTCACCAGTTGAACCTTCACCTTGGACTTCCCAGCCTGCAGAACTGTGAGAAACAAAAGTATGTTGTTTAAAGACCCTGTCTAGGGTATTTTTTCATAGCAGCCTGAGCTAAGACATCCATATTATAGATAACAAAATTCAGGCCTATTTTTTTGTTTCTGATTTTATTTGTTATTGAAACTCCTTAAGTAGATTCTTCTACCAGGGGAAGTCATCACTGATCATTACACTCTGCCGTGTACCTTGCATCCACTTATATTATTGGTGCATACTACTTTATGCCTAGGTCCCAATGCCTGTGCAATCCTGATTCAGCACATGTTAAGAAATACTGGAGTCTTTCAAAGAAGAGTTACAGTGGTCACAGTGCACAGTAATTACAGTGTTAGTATTGTTATTGGGACTGCACTTTAAAAGAGGATTTAGTGTATCTAATTTAGTTGGAGGTATTCTTTAAAACTATGCTTGCCTTCAAGTTTAATAGATGATTTGTTTTATTAAGGATTCCATTCAGTGCATATTTAGTTATAATAGCTATCCAAATCAACCTTTAAGTAATCTTTTATTTATGTAATATTTCTTTTCTTTTCTTTTCTTTTCTTTTCTTTTCTTTTTTTTTTTTTTTTTTTGAGACAGAATCTCCCTATGTCGCCTTCAGTAGAGTGCTGTAGCATCACAGCTCACAGCAACCTCAAACTCTTGGGCTTAAGCAATTCTCCTGCCTCAGCTTCCCATGTAGCTAGGACTACAGGCACCTGCCACAACACTCACTATTTTTTTTTTTGTTGCAGTTGTTTAGCTGGCTGGGTTTGAACCCGCCACCCTTGATGCATGTGGCTGGTGCTGTAACCACTGTTGTACCGGCACCAAGCGATTTTTTTTGGTAAATTTTGCTTTCAACTGGCTTTCCATTGTCTTAATTTGAACTTTGTTTTTTTAATTTTCTTTTCTTTTTTTTATTTTTTTCTTTCTTCCTTTAGCAATTCTCTTGCCCTTAGCCTCCCAAGTAGCTGGGACTACAGGCGCCCACTACAGTGCCTGCCTTTTTTTGGTAAAGATGGGGTCTCACTCTGGCTTACTCCAGCTCAGGATGGTCTCGAACCTCTGAACTCAGGCAATCCACCCACCCCAGCCTCCCAGAGCACTAGGATGACAGGCATGAGCCACCACGCCTGGCCTACGTAATATTTTTAAGCATAGGATTAACCATAGTGGTTTTTATAAAAATCTCTCATAATATTCTACAAAAAAACTTTATATACTTCCAAATGGAATTCTGTTTGAAAAATACAAAGAGGGGTTGCTGATTTCATTTTTTCCAATTATGTCAGTAATCACTAAATGAAAAATAATTTTCTTCTAGAAAACAAAACATCACTATACTCAGAAAAAAAAAAAAGTGTTTATACAATGAGTTAGCCAATAACAAAAAAATCAGCAAAGAATAATGCTTGTTAACCCAGGTCATGTCAGTAAAATGGTTGTGGGCATTACACAGCTTATGTGTATGCATTGTGTAAATGTCTTTGGGCTCAGAGCCATCTGAATTTGAAGTCTGGTATGCCTGCTATGAGAAATTAGGAATGTCACTTTATCTTTTTGAGTCTCATATTCCTCATCTATAAAATAAGTCCTCCATAACAGGAGATCACTATGATAATATAAGGATAATTAATTAACCATATGACTGTGATTAATCCACTTATCCATTCGATGCATTCTGGGTATCTAGAGATCAATATTTTGAACTTTAGGTATTACTTTGGTATTCCCTAATTCTGTTATTAACACTATCATTCCCTCATATCTAGATGTTAAAATCTTATGCCTTATCAAATGCCAAATAAAAACATTTGCCAAATGCCAAATGCCAAATAAAAACTTTTTTTTAAAAAAAATCCCTCATACACATTCTTAATGTTCATTCCATTTTAACTCTTATCTAGGGTCATTATCTTGGGTATGAAATTTTCTGGCAAAAATCCTTATAACCATTTTAACTATTTCCAGACTCCTTTCTAATGCATCTCCCACCTGCTACTGATTTAATCTCCATGAAGAAGAGCTACATGGCTTGACTTTGACTTTTCAGTCTTTGCTCCAGTATTTCCCATATATATCTTACTATTTAAGTCCAATTAATCTGACCATCCACTGTTCTCCAGGAATATTTTTTGCTTTGCTTTTCCTTCCTTTAATCTTTAATACATTCCTCATCTCTTTACATATTTATCCATAAGATAGTCTCACTTTGATCCAATGTATTTAATTTGGGGGGGTTGATAGTTTATTTTTTATTTTATTATTATTATTTTTATTAAATCATAATTTATGGGGTTGATGCATTTATGGGGTTCAGGGTACTGTTTCAATATACAATGTGAAACGTTTACATTGAACTAAGTAACACATCCATCACAATTACACTCAAAACCAATGTAACATTTATTTACAGTCAACATGAATAACATATGATTCAGAACCAAATAAATCTCAATCCATTTACTAAGTGACCTTAGGAAGACATGCCTTCTAAATGACAGAGTCTCAATAATTGTCAACTTGGAGTTAAGACTAGAAAAATTATCACGTGGAAAATTTCTTCCCCCAGTAGGTAGACCACCTACTACGTCCTAAGAATGACTACGTTGTGCAATCTTAGAGGTTTTTCTGCACAAATAACCAAGAGACATCTGTTACTATGAACATACCCTAGTAACAAACACATTTTAAAGTAGCTGAAAAATTAGAGCAGGAAATAAGTACCAATGCTTGCCAACTTTTGGCCAAATTCTAACCTGCTTGACTATTTTCTTGGTTTCTGTTTTAAAAACCTAAGAGCTGAAGTACTAGAATTTGTGATCCAAAACTAAACATAGTAAGACACAAATAACAGTGTAAATGTTTTGGTTGTGAAACCAGTCCTACTTTGGTTGATGGAACTTGGGGAAACAGACAGTGATGTCCATGACTGTTTGATCATTGACACATCCTGTCTTATGCAAGTATGGAATTGGGTGGTAAAAAGGGCTGCTGTCATTGGCAAAGTTTGACCTGCATGCTATGTATAGCTCAGAATTTGATGCTAACCTGGCAAATGAAATGGAGTTTGGAAATGACTATATTTCTTAACTTGAGGACATTACCAACAAAGTTAACTCCAAAAATCATTACATTTCTATGAAGCCTATAGTCAACACTCCAAACCCTAGACAGCCAAGAAATAGAAGAGGGATTTGGGAGGAAGCCAATAAGAAGAGAAATCCATTTAGTTTCACAATGGGACTGACCCTGAAAAGGACTAGGAAAATTCCACTGGAGGATTTACCTGTTAGTGCTTCTCCTTTCTTCCCATTTAGCTTGTACACTTTCATCTTCAGTTTCTGAGTCGAATTGTTTCCTTTGTAACCTTCCGTAACCACTCTCTTTCCTCCCTGAATCCTCAGCTCAGGATGAGAACTAAGCTCTCTGTGATGAATATTCAGCATCAGCATAAGGCTTAGCCATGAGAATGACTCAATGGAGTTAGGTTGTAATACAAGAATATTTCAGGAAATAATTATGTCATCATATCATCACTATAAAATCATAGTCAATACATTCTAAATAGTAATGTTTTAAGGAAAATATATTCAGTCACAACATAACAAAATTCTGCTCTTCCCCCTTTCTACCTGTTTTAAAAATGATCCCATCTGTAGAATGGGGATCTTCCTAGTAAATTCCTTTGAGAATTTTTTAGAGAACTAAGTAAGAAAATGCATACACAATTCCTGGTACCTCATAAACACTCTATAAATTATAGTTACCATTTTTAAGACACTGTCTCTCTAATAATGTCAATTAGCAAATATTTATTGGATACCTATTTTGCAGAGGGCCTGGAGATAAAAGAACTGTACTTGATGCCCTCCAGAGGTTCTTACACTAGAAGGAAAACATGATGACTTAAAAAATAAGACGAAACTCATAAGACAGTTTGAAGGGACTCATCTAACTCAATCAGGGATAGGGGAAGCCTTCACGGAAGAGGTGACTGACTGAGAAAGGCTTGAAGAATTTGGTAAAGGAAGAGATTAGGCCATAAATAAATAAGTAGAAGGACAACACTGAAAAGGCCCAGACATTAGGAAAAGACAAGTAGTGTGTGTGAGAGAGAAAGGAGCTCTGTAAAATAATTTAGAATTTGGGGGGCTTGAAGAGAGACAGGGATAGATGAGGCTGCAGAGAAATGAGGCAGGCCCTACGCCAGGCTCATGATGCCCAAGAGTTCCGTATGATGAGGTTGGTGGTCAAATTTCATCCTGAAGGAAACTGGAGGGACACAGAAATCTAAAGAGTGGGCTGAGGAATGACAGGATTATACAAAGCACAAAAAAACGACACTGATTAGGGGGTCATTACAACAGCCCATATTAAAAGAGATGAACTAGGCAGAGAGTGAAAAGGAGAGTTCTGGGTATTTCCTGGAAGGCCTTTGTTTTTCACTCCATTGAGCTTATTTCTTTAGACATTTATATTAATAATTTTGTTTGATGAAGTTATAGATTTCTAAAGTTTTTTATTTTATTTAGGACTTAACACTTTGGTCTTTTCTCAGGGAGGACATGTAAGATAGAGGGAATGCCTCAAGGAGCTACTCAGGTAGTTGTATAAAAAGATGCAACAAGCAAATGTCATAAGGAAAATTTACAACACTGTATTTTCTGCTTGCTTTTTACCAATCACATTGCCCTGCAGGTTAAATGCCTTAAAGCAGATAGTAATCCCCTACAAGGCAAGGACTAAGAGGTGGGTAGTAACACTCTTGTTTTTTACCTACCAGAGACTATCCCCTGAGAAAGATCTCAAATTTGCCAAAGGCTACTCACCTAATTAGAGGTTAAGCTGGGCCAACCTGCGGTCTGTATCTCAGGAGTTTTTTGAAATAAAGATCACATCAGTAGAAATTTTGCTGGGAAGAGAAGCTTGAATTCTTCAGGAAAAAGAATGAGAGAGGTAATTAACTTCCAGAAGCAGAGATATTATGTATGGTATCTCTATGTCCTAGAATCTTGTTACACACACGCACACATACACACACACACCCTTCATAATAGCTGGGGTAAAAAAATCTTTTAGCTGAAGATAATGACAGTGGGATGAATTTCACATATAGGGTAGAAACCGTCTCAAACTTTTTAAGAGGCACCTTCCCTAAGTATGGCTATCTTCTTCACACTTTTCAGACCTATCTCTGCATTCATCTCCTAAAATAAATGAATGGTATTATCCACAGAGTATAGGAAACAGGCTCATGAATCATTTGATACTGGGTTTTAACTGCTAAAGAAAGCTGAAAAGGCATTCTAGCAACAGAATACAAGAAAAGTGAGATGACACAATTCAGTTTGATCAAAACATAAAAAGAACAGCAATGAAATTCATATAAGACCAGGGTTTATCCTGGGCTTTTACAGGCAAGGATGGTCTGCATTATTTCTTGCTTTTTTCTGTTCAGTTACATTTTCCAAAAGTACACCGAACTATGCTTGATAGAGGATTAAACTCTTGTGTTTCTAATCTTTGGTATGCTCTTAATAACCTTTACAAGCAGGTTAGATAATGTGTTTAGTGCCTTAATTTCTGCATCTTGATTCTTGCTACTCAGGAGACTGAGGTAGGAAGATTATTTGAGCTCAGGAGTTTGAGGTTGAAGTGAGCTATAGTCATCGTCCCACTTCACTCTAGCCTGGGTAACACTGTCTAAAAACAATATGTACTGCATACTTGCACACACACACACACACACGAGTAGATCAAGGGATTATAACAAACTGGTCAACATATGGAAGTGGCAACATTACGACCCAGGCCTACTGTACTGATATGATACAAGGTGCATGTTCAGTCTATGAAAATTAGGTCAATTTAAGGAGGTGGTCAATGTTGGGAGGTTGTCAACGATGGAGGTTCTACTGTGTGTGTGAGTGTGTATTTATATTTGTATATATTTTAAATAAGGATTACAAAGAAATTTATAATATATTAACTTTAAAAAAATTGGACTATTTTCTTTCTGAAAAAACAAGCATATAAAACTTCTCCCTATGACATGCATGCTGATTTGTGTGTGTTTGAGGAAGGGAAAAGAAATGTCTACTGATGATTACCACAAGAAGCCATCATTGGATGGGGGAGTGAGTCAAAGATTACTGCTATATTTATGCATCTCCAGGGTGGAGAAAAGTGGGAATTATTTTTAAAAGTGACATAAACCCAACTGCATAAGATTGCAAGGCCAACTTATGAATCAAAGATAAAATCATAAGGAATGACAAATGTGAATGTTCATGTACAGGTATAATTTAGAATGCCATCAGATTGTTTTAGAGAATTCTGGAAATGTTTACTGTCATACACACCCTTTTTCTTTCTTACTAAGTAAGGAGGAAAGGAATGGAAAAGGAGAAGGAAGAAACAATATATATCAAGTATACTTGACTAAATGTCAAGCCTCTTGCTCAGAACTTTGTGTGTTTAATCCTGTTAACACCCCTATAAGGAAGATGTTGTTATCTCCATTCTAAAGATGAGAAAATGGAGGATCGGAGACTCCATATCTTACCCAAGGTCACCCATCAGTGGCACAGCCAGGTGTCAATCTAACCCTAGGAGACATCAAAGTTCATGTTTTTTCTTTGTGCAACTATGTTGGAATTCCATATACATTTATTAAATTAAAATGCTTTGTAGAAAACACTGTAAACATACATTTTTTCTTAAGAATCTAAATATCCATGATTCATATTCTTTCACCTTGAAATGGAAAACCCTGACTGGGTAAAGTCAGTGCTGATGTTACTGCTTCTTCTTCTTCTTCTTTTTTTTTTTCCTGCCAGAAATAGACATAGCAAACATAGAAAAATATATAGCTCTGACCAGGGATAAATAGTTCCAATCCTGATTCTTGTCAAAAATTTGGTCCTTGGTTTTGTCTCAGGAAGTCACATGATCTCAGTTTTATTAATTAAAAAGTACAGGTCATGTATGCTTTAGTTCTTTAGTTCAAAAGAATAATACCAACAGCTGATATTTTTAAAGCATTTTCAAAGAGTCCAATATTTCATTTTTTTACAATCTTTACCACAATTCAGCAGGAAAGTGTTAACATCCACAATTTATCAAAAAGAAAACAGAGGTTCTGAAAATGAATAAATTTTCCAAAAATGATGGATTTAATGGAGCAATATTGTTTTGTATGACTTCAGAACCTGGCCTAGAGGATTGTAAAGAAAAAGAAAGTGAGAATGGGTTTATCCTTTCCTTATGAATGTTTTTGTCTAATCTACTTCTTTAGATTAATTAAGGGGAGTGCGTGTGTCCTTGGAAAACATGTGCATTTGAACAACTGACAAAATGTTATGGGCTTTTATACCAGGATGTCAGTAAAAAGGTTACTACAATAATGGAGAATGTGAAAATCCAATATAGAAGACAGGGGTAGAGAATTACAATTCAACTAAAAAAACAGCAAGACTTTATGTTCATAAAGTATTTCAAGAAGCTTGTCATGTTTTTTCTTCATAAGTCTTGGTTTTATGCTAGTTGTATTTTGAGTTTTTATATTTTTATCCGCACTGTTACTATTAACTGAGCCAGCCTGTGTTCAGAATGATCCCCAAGATAGAAAACACGTCCTTCAAATGTTAAGTGAGATTTCTCTCTCAGTCACGGAGTTGAATTCTAAAATTATGAAATTGTAAACTCCGGCCCCCCTAAGGATACTCTTTTCCGACAAGACACACAGGACATGATTCAAATATCTGTCAGAGGAGATAACTCCACGCTTGATCTTAGCCAAAAGGCCGAGAAGCGATAGCGATAACTCCGTAATTATACCTAGATGCAGACAAGAAAGGAGGGCACAGTCCATAGCTTTTATCATGAATTGTCTGAGTGGTCATTTTTTTAGTGTCTGCTCGTAAACTCCCCAAAGGCCTGGAATTTCCCTGGGTTGGCTAATGCTGCCTTATCAACCCATCCTTAGAACAAGCGCCTGGCACATGCCAGGAGCTCAGCAAGTGTTGGAGAAATGAAGGCGGCCCATTCAACCAGATCCAGCAGAGTGCGGCAGACAAATGGAAGGGTAGCTTGAATGAGCAAATGGATGAGGGGAGGACCTGCAGGAGGGAAAGAAGTGGTGGGAGGAGGAAAGACAATGAGCTGCAAGGGGTAAGAAAGGATGACAATGATGTGACATTTCCCTCTACTTGGACACCAAACTCCAACCTCCGTCTTGTGATTGAATTTGAAGTTTAATATAACCAGTTTAGTCTCCTTTATAATGACAGCACATAGAACAAAGAGGCAATGTCCAAGGTGTGCTAAGCAAAAGCATTTCACAACTGCATTTGGGAGAGACCATAGGAAAAACAATGTTTCTTACTTTCAAACTCTGAAGAAACAACCGTACCACTTTTTGTCTAAATTGATTGATTGCGGCAAAGTGGTTCCATCCAGAAATAATGGCATTTCTCATAAGTTATCTGGTCCTAATATGGCGAGAGTATGAATCTCCACATTAAAATAAAGTAACTAATCTTAATTTATTTTATTGTTTCTTTACCTGTGTTATCTGAGCTGGAAAGCTACATGAGATGCTGCGTGTCGAAAATGTACCGATTGTCTTGAAATCTGCAGCATTCATCCACGTTTTCAGTCTTAACTTCTAGCTATCTCGTGATGATATTGCTAAAATCCTGGTAACTTTTTCTTCAATCTTCTTTTGCTTCCATAAGAGATACTCATAGCAGCAGGGCTATCCCATTCTAACCTTGGTTCTAAAGTTTACATCCCAGTGTCTGTTAATTAACTCCTCTTCCCAGCTTATTCTCTTGCCTTTTGGGATTGTTTGTTTTCCTTTTTACAGGTTATCCTGTAAAACAAAACAAAAATGTAGCTATAATTGATATTGTTTGTCTGGGTTGAAGTCCCAAACAAAACGGCAGGAGCACACCACTCCCTATGTTTTTGCTTCAATGCCTGTTCAGTTTTGCAATTCAGGGAAATAAATAAGTGACACGGGCTTTCTTTCGTTACATTCTCTCTAGCTTCAAATATGAGGCATAGAAATATAAATCAAAACATACATTTTAAAAACCAGAAACCCATTGTACCTTTGCATAGGATTGTTTTAACTTTTTATAATGTCTTACGGTGGAGGCTGTAGTGCTAAATATGATTTCTTTCATCTTAAATGTCCTCCTGTGGGAACCACAGTCTGAGTGTGTTCCGTGCACGGCCTCTAAACACGAATTTTCAATTGCAAGAGTAGTTTCCTCATTGTCATTTTTCTTGTGACTGGGAACATACACAATACTGTATTAATGACCCCCAAACTAGAACATTCTGGGCATATGGAAGCGAGCAGGGAAGCAGACTGGAGTCTGACCCGCAGAGAAGAAATTATGTCTTTTTGGTAATTGGTGACAAGTCCACCCACTAAATGCAAGCTTTATGAATGAGCCATTCTGACCGAACTCTTCCATAGAAGAAAATATGTCTGCCTTGATGAAGAAACTAAGATAAATATTACTAATAAAGATCACAAAGATATTGAAGAATTTTCTTAACTTGTCCAACTTTATCCTTTTCTTGCTTCATAAGAGTAGTAGATAAAGTAATTTAAAAATTTTTCTATAAAAGTGATTCTCATTTGTTGAAAATAAATTATATAAAAAGAAGATACCCCATCCCATACACCCGCTTGAACCCTCTTCCATCTCCCAGAGAGTAATAATTTGGTGAACATTTGGTCCAAGAAAATTTTATTTGGAAGAAGTGTAGATATTGCAAAGAAAATCTGAAGCAAGGTATCTATAGAGAACTGAGTTACTATTAATCCAGCTCCTCTTTCATTGAGCAAAAGAGTTTATAAAGCACTAATAACAGAACACATATAGTTTTCTTGTGCTTATTTTCTTTCCAGGAATTGATTATTCCAAATTATCTAGTCTTAAAACTGTGGAGCCATCTTTGACCCCTCTCTTTCTCAGACCCTTATCTTTCCAATTGAAAAATTTTTCTACCTGACCTCTCCTCTTCATTTCTACAGCCACTTTCCCAGTTAAGATTTCCATTCCTCTTACTTGAACAGCTGTAAAAAGCTATCTTACAGGTCTCTGTGACTGCATTTTCTCCACTCTTATCAATGGTACATATTTACAGCCAAATTAGTTTTCCTAAAACTCAACTGTATCGTTACCTGTTTCTCTAATAAACTTTTATGAAGAGATTTATTGAGCTACAATTTATATACCATAAAATTCACCTGTGTGTATAATCCAATCATTGTTAGTAATTTAGTCATCACCAGATCCAGTTAAGAATATTCCCATCACCCTCCAAAGACCTGTCATGCATGTTTGTTTTCAATCTCTGCTCTTTGCCGTCAACTCCTGGCAATCACTAATCTGTGTTTTGTGTCTATAGATTTGCCTTTTCTAGACACTTCACAAAGTGAAACGATACAAGATATAGTCATTTCAGTCTGGTGTCTTTCACATCGTATAATATTTTTGAGATTAATTTCTATCATAGGATACATATTTTATTTTTATTTTTATTTTTTATTTTTTTGCAGTTTTTTGCCAGGGCCAGGTTTAAACCTGCCACCTCCAGTATATGTGGCCGGTGCCCTACTCCTTTGAGCCACAGGAGTAGCTCATAGGATATATTAGTAGTTAATAATCATAGGATATATTAATAGTTAATAATATTAACTATTATCATAGGATATATTAATAGTTAATAACATTCCACTCTAGGAATATGCAACATTTTGTTAATTATTTATTCAAAAATTGATAGATATTTGAATTGTTTCAAGTTTAGTTCTGTCATGAATAATGCTGCTGTGAAAATACATATACAAGTTTTGGTATAGTCTTGTTTTCATTTTTCTTGGGTATATATCTATAAGTGGAAAAGTGGAAGGGCTAGTTCATATGTTTAACCATTTGAAGAACTGCCAGACTGTTTCCTATGTGGTTGCACCATTTTATACCCCTTTCAACACTACATAAAAGTTCTAGTTTCTCTACATCCACAGTAATACATGTTACTGTCTTTTGATTATGGCTGTTCTAGTAGATGTGAAGTTGAATCTAGTGATTTTAGCTGGAATTTTGCTAATGACTAGCAAATTGAGCATCTTATCTTGTGCTTGTTAGCCATTTGTATATGAAATGTCTATTCAAATAATTTCATCTCTTTTTAAAAAATGGATTGCTTATCTTATTATTGAGCTATAAAAGCACATTATTTATTCAGGATACAAATTCTTTGTTAGGTTTATAATTTCAAAATATTTTCTCCCAGTCCATGCTTTGTCTTTTCATTTCTCTACTTGTGCTTTTAATATTATATTTAAAGTTTTAAATTTTTGATTGTTACATTTATCAATTAAAAAATATCTAAGTATCATACACTTTGTATTCCATCTTAAAATTATTAACCCAAGGTCATAAAAATTTCTCCTGTTTTCTTCTAGAAATTTCATAGTTTTAGGCCTTATCTATTACCCATTTTCAACAAACTTTTTTGTGTATGGAGTGAGATAAAGGTCTACATTGATCTTTTTGTGGACATTCAATTGTCTCAGCACCATTTGCAAAAAAGATAATCCTACCTCATTTGTTGAAAATTCATTGAAAATTAATGGGCTTTATAAGATTTTGATGATTCCATTCAAAGTCTCCAGCCTGACGCAGAGGCTCTCCCATTCTCAACTTCAGAGATGCACCACAGTTTATTCACACCCAGTGTTATCTTTCACCATCTACTTTGCATTACTCTGATTACCAATTAACCTCAATTACTTGATTCCTAGCTTTCCAGTTCAAGCTAGGTACTTAGTGTACAATATTATTCTCCCTCGTTCCTAGGTGGTTAAATCCTTCCCATTCATTGACAATCCCACTTCAATGCCACCTCTTCTGAGAAGCCTTTGTCTCTACTACTTGTGATCTTTTCTCTTCTGTATGACCAGAGCTCTCAATCTGTCCCTCTTTAGATCCATACCATTTTCTACGTTTCATTATACTTACTTCTGAAAGTGTCTTATCTTCATCATGAGTTTAAAAGTTTTGTGAAGAGAGGGTTTTATTTGTGTTTGATAGACCTTAAAGCACTATGTTTTGATTGAATGAGTGAATGGATAATACTGCATATAACTGCCCTTACAGGTTTACTGGTAAGCTATTTGCTGACAGTCAAACAGACTGCCCTATCTGAATCCAAATCCCAGGAACTTAGATTGCTTAAGTCCCACAAAGATTTACCGATTCTTCAGGAGAGAGTTACTGAGTCTGATTAAATGTGTTTTCTTTTATCAGAAGGGTAAGACACTTATCTGTTGTTTTCCAAGGGTTTGGTGCTGTTTTTAAACATAAAGATCAAAGGGTTTTGTTTCTCTCTCCCAAACTAATTGGAAGATATTTCAGAAAGTTCCATGTGAGGAATATTGTATTCTAACGTGAACCATTTGGATGTGAATCCTGAACATTATTCACAGTTACTCATTTGACATTTTGAAACAGTGGCATGACAAATGTATTTGATTTGCAGGTAGTTGTGAATGTTTCCATTGGCCAGTCAATATATTTTTTCTTTTATGGAACATTTGGAAGGTGGGCTCTCTGACTCACACCTTTTCATTAGAATCTGTGTTTACAAAGATATTTTTATCTAGACATCTACTAGTAAAGTTTCCAAGGAGCCAAGAAAAATAAAATTTGTTTTGATGCTTGAGAACACTGGGTATGTTAAGAGGATAACGTGGTAAGGAAACTTACTACATTCTGACTTCAGGAATTCGCCAGATAGTCTCTTCAAAAGTGAGGTGGAAATTCAGGATAAAACACGGAGATTTAAAGTAGGGTGATCTGGAAAATGACAAAAAGATCACAGTGAGGGTGGGGAGGATTATGGAAGAAAGAAGAAAAGAAGAGATGGGTGAAGTCTTTCCATAGATTTAAATAAGCTTTAGGCAATTATCTGATCTTCCAAGGGAATTATCTGAACCACACATCTAAATTTGTTGAGGTTTCTCCATTGTAGCTAGTATCTGGTGAAGGTTTGCATGGTAAACTTGCTTTCTTATGTCATGAGTGGCTTACAAGTCTAAAAGCCTCAGTGAAATCTTCAAAGTAAATCTGTGTCCACCAAAGCAATTTGCAGGCCTGTTTACAACTATTCCATCTGTCTCCTACACTATCTCTGAGGATACAAACTTTGGACATTACATCTGTTGTTTGAACACAGAGCTCATTTATTAAAAATCAAGAGTTCATTCCAGCCCACAATTTTAATGAGTATCTTGGTAAGAATTTTAGTCTTCCCTGGAAGATAAAAGTTAACTAAGCAAGTCATGGAAACATCCGGCTTTGTCAGTTGAATAATTAATATAATCTGCAAAGATAACTCTTGGTTGCCAGAAAAATCACTAGAAGCGTCATTTACTTTTGTATATCTTACTGTAGCTCAGAATCTTAAACCAAAAAAAACAAAAACAAAAAACAAAACAAAACAAGAAAAGAAAATAGTGACTAATTCTCACATAAATTAGATTTAATTTTTACCAAAGTACATTACTTAAACATGAATTTTTAACTCAACCTGTTAATATGTTGTTTAGGATATTGCATCCTCATTTATAAGTGAAATATGTTTGTAGTTTCCCCTTTATAATAATATATTTTCTCCAATTTTAACATCAGGTGTACCCAGATCAAGTAGAATGATTTTGAAGTATTTCTTCTTTTTCTATTGTCTAAGATTTGGCATGATCTGTTCTTTGAAATTATCTTTTACTTTTATTTATAAATATTAGTTGTCTATTTTTTGAGACTTAAAAAAAATAAGAAGAAGAACATCACTGATGACTCCATACTGAATCTGAGTCGAAGCATTCTATAATAGACATACTCTTATTTGACGATGTGAATGTTACTTTCTTTGCATTATTATTATTATTGCTTAATATTTCGATGCAGCAATTGTCTGATTTCTTTTCTGAATGTATTTATGTTCATTCATTCTTTACAAGGTTTTTGTTTCTAGTCCTTATCTTAAACAATGTTATTGTTATTAAATGTTAAGCCTTTTTAATTTTGTGAAGGCAAAAAAATGGAAACCTAATACACATGTATATGTAAAAATAAAGTTAAAAAAAATCTTAAACCTACCCAGACAGAAATAAAAAAAATTGGAGCCCTACAATGATCAGATTGTAAACTGAAAGAATGAGCAAGGAGAATTTGTCAAAGATGGAGGGAGGGGCAGAAAAAGTGCAAAATTTGTCTGAGTAATACAAATTCTCAACTGCTTTCCCTTCTGTGTGGTTATGTATGTTTGCTTTCAGGTGTTACTAGTTGTAGTTTGTTAGTGGTTGTGTGTCGGAACTGAGCATGAGGGTTTTTAGATATCCTTTATCATCCTCAAACAAACCTTTCTCATTCCACAGTCAGATATTTTAGAATCCACAAGAAAACGGAATTCGCTGGGAGGTAACTACTTTGTAGTTACCTGATGAAGCAATAGGAATCACACAACTTTCATTGAACTGTTGGGGGTAAAGTAGATTGCTAGCCTTTTATCTTTTATCTTTGAAATTGGTCCCCCAGCAGTTGCTTTGTTAAATCTGACACATCTCGAATTTGCCTTTTTTAAGTTGCAAATTTAGCAGTTTGTGGTTTTATCTTTTTCAGTGCCTACTTTTCCACATTTCTGATAAGATAGTTTTTTCTTTTTTTCCCCTCCATTCCCCTCTTTTTAATTTTAATAGATTTAGAGCGTACAAGTTGAATTCCATTACATGCATATATTGTATAGTGGTGCAATCTGGACTTTTATACTCCTATTAATTAATATACAAAATACTTTAAAGCAGTGGCACTCAGTTTTTAACAGGTTTATCTTCCCCTACATAAGGAATATGCATTTATAAAACACACAGAAAGAAAGGGTAAGAGGAATAAATATGGGGCATTTGTGATGTATGGAGATAAATTTTGTTTTGTTTTTTGGTTGTTTTTTAGAGACAGAGTCTCATTTTGTTGCCCTCAGTAGAGTGCTTTGACGTCACAGCTCACAGCAATCTCCAGTTATTGGGCATAGGCTATTCTCTAGCCTCAGCCTCCCAGGTAGCTGGGAGTACAGGTGCCCGCAACAATGCCAGGCTATTTTTTGCTGAAGTTTGGCTGGGGAAGAGTTTGAACCCACCACCCTTGGTATATGGGGCCAGTGCCCTGCCTACTGAGCCACAGGCACTGCCCATGGAGATAAATTTTGAAAAGAGACAGCATTGAGAATGAGGAGGGGAAGTTTAGCCAATTATTTAAAATATGTAATAACTTAGACTCAGCTATTTTACTTTTGTATTCTCCTGGCACCTGATGATATGTCAATTTTATGTTAACTGGAAAATAAAACCACCTACACACAACACAAACATTTGTTTTCTAATTTAACCTTCTAATTCAAATTTCTTCACACGAGGATGACGGAACACTTGTTATTCTTATTTTCCCCTTTGACTGTCTTATTTTAGGAGACAAATTGTCAGACTCAAATCAGCTTTAGAAAAAGTTTTTTGCAGAAATGAATCGAACTTTAATGTATTGGTTGTATTTCCTTCTTCAATTACTAATTACTGAAGATTAATGTTCTCAAACAAGGCCTTTTTACCATATAATACATCTCCTCTTCCTGCTTCGATCTAGCAAGAAGCCTGCTGAAAGAGGTCATAATCCTTTTGTTGGCAATATTATAGTCTATGACACTGGGAATGTTTAGTGTAGAACAATTGCAGTAGGAGTCTTTGTGCACAAGTAGCAAACATCAATCATAAAAAAATTAAGTTTCTGTGGGTGGGGGGTGAATGAACTGTGATGGATTTTTTTTCTCAGTATGCTAAGAATCTGCCTGTTAATGAAATCTTGAAAAGGACTTGAAGCTGAATAAAAACACCACACCACAGCACTGCCAAATATTGTTTAAACTCTACCAAAGAAGGAGTTTCTTTATCAGCCACTTATCTCAAAATAAGTTGTATTAAACTTGACTGGGAGGAGTGCTTTCTTGGGGTTAGCCATCATGGGAATTTTGTCAGGATTGCAGACATGTAGAAGCTTTTACAATTTTTGACATGCATATTTATTTTTTAACTTTCATAATTTTATGACAACTTGTAAGTTTCATTTAAAATTCATTATAGTGATTCGGTTTCCTGCAAATTACTTACCTAAAGTCCTGAGTCATCATTTTGGTGTTGGTGACATTTAAATCTAGTATGTTCACATTTTGAGAGGACTCCATTAGTATGCTATCTATTTGAATTGAAGATATTTTTTCCTCAAAATAACCTACAATAACTTTTCAGAATGAAGATGGTCCAGAGATTATTATTCATTCTATAACTTAAATGGGAAATTACACTATTTAAGATAAAGAGTTTTGATTTTCTTTTCTTTCTCCAGAACTACTTTATCAATTCTCATGAAGAAATAAAGAAATTTTTTATATTCAGATTTATATATCAAAATCTTATATATTTTTAAATTCAAATAATTAAATATCTGCAACAATATAAATACATTTTTTAATACAGTACACATGTCAATGTTGTTTTTGTTTACAGCAATGCAGAGCTTTTCAAATACTAGTACAACAACCATAAATTATCTATATTCATAAAGAGGCTTCTGAATGTCCCTATAATACATATTGTGAATTATAACATTATTTCCTTGCTTTCCTTTTTGTGACAGCTCAGAAAGCAATCAATGCTGAAACTTAAGACTTTTAAAAACTAATTTAGAACCTAAAAGTTGTTTGTTCTGAGATATATCCATTAATTCAAACTCGAAGACCAAGTACCAATGAATTTTATATTTTTTGTAAAGGATCAAGTTAGATACTACATGTAAATAATGTGAAAGCAGGGAATGACCAACACATGTAAGATGTGATTATCATTATTACGTAAATATGAAGAAGAAAATATAAAGAAGAATTCTTGGCATTAAAAATAAACATAGATAATTAAAGACAATAAGGAATTACAACTTATTGGAGAAAAGATTTGTAAGTCATGGGTTCACAATAATAGTAAATAGTTATATAACTAGCTAGATAAGTAGGAAAAAAAAAAAAAAAAAGAAAGCTTTTTGGTAGAAAGTTAACCTGTCATTGTGAAAGGTGTGGTGGAATTGGAAAATTGTCATTTTTCTTATCTTCATAGTGAAGATTTGCTTGGGTGTGAATCATCAAAGGATAGGAAATCCATAGAGAAAAGACCATACGAATGATTGTAACGTGATTCCCACAAATTTCTCACTGATTGCAAGGGGGAAAATGGCAACTATACGGGGCAAAACAGAAGAATACTCTGACTGTGTGATCAAAATAACTATCAATAGCAAGAGAATGATGAACACAGCATGGCTCCAAATATGGTACCTTGAGAAAGACATAGAACCACCTAAATGCTATTCCTGAATGGATGCCTACACTGAATTTTATGAGGAGCACAAAGACAAACCTAAGGGAAGAAACAATTTATAAAATGACTGGTGTGTGTTTAAAAATGCTGATGTTATTAAAGTAAAATATTACCACTATTAATAAAGCTAAGGAACACTTTCAGAATTAAAGGAAACTAAAGAATATGACAACTAAATGCATCACATGGTCCTAGATTGAAGGGTTAGAGGGAGGCTCTTAAGTACATTATTAGGATGGTTGGCAAATTTTAAAACAGATAGTAGATTAGATTTTTAAATCATTGTATAAATGCTACATTTGGGATTTAATAACTGTATTTCAGTTACAAAAAAGAAAATCTATATTCTTAGAAACTATGTACTGAAGTATTAAAAATAGAAGCATATAATAATCCATATAAATAATGAATTATTTTATAAATCAGGAAAATGTATACTGTATATGCATTATATAAATACAGAGCTATATAGCTATATCTATAGTTTATATAGATATATAAAATACATAACATGATATGCAACATATCATATGTAATATACTAGTATGTATTATATGATATATTGTAATATAAAATATAGACTTTATTATACATATATGTAATGTGTATATGTGTAATATGTACATAGGTATGTAGCAAGAGAGAATATGGGAATTCTTTGCATTATTTCTTGAAACTTTTTCTAAGTCTGAAGCTGTTACAGAATAATTTGTTTTTAAATGTGATCCAGTTCTATGAGTTACTCTAATATTCAGCACATTAAAAATACATACGTAATTATGTATTTTACATACGTAATTATGTATTTTAAAAATACATAATTAGTTCTGTTTGAATTATAGTCTGTAGAAGTATCTTTCCTTTAATTGGTAAGGTAATTTGAGATCTACCTTTCTCATCCATAATAAGTGTCCATTAAATACTTATTTGATTGAGTGCGTAAAGGAATTGATCTCAAGCTGGGTCTTACCTGTTTCTTGTTTATTATTTCCCCTAATTCTTACAGAGATTTTTATTCACTCAATCCTGATAAGTTTTACATTGTGAATATTATACAGTGTTCTGGCCTATCAGGGCATTTTGAACTTCCTTAAGTACCATACTCATTATATCGCCAAGATTTGTTGTCAGTTATATGTTTAAAACATAGTCATTACAGATCATCATCTAAGTTCACTAGAAAAAGACAAGTTCAAGATCAGAGCCTTGCTGAAAGCTACTATAAATTTCCCCATAGGTACATCCTTTTGGACAGCTGTGAAAACACTGTGTAGACTTAGAGAGCTCACGTTTTTTGAGTTCATCCCTGAGAAAGGTGAGATGAGACTGTTAGAGGAGAAAAGAGGATGGAGCATCTACAGAAAACCTGAGAGTGACAAAAAGCCAGGATGGGAATACAGCCAAGGCCTGGAGAAACAAAGGAGAATCTCAGGCAAGGCAGATTTCTGATAAAAAGGAAGGAATACTAATCAGGCCGCTCAGATACTGTGGCGGCAGGAAGGAGAAGACAAAGGTGAGGATGTCCAGTATCTGTGGTGGAATCCTGTTGGAGCCACAGATCCTCAGACTCCAGACTCCATGTAAACGGGGTGGCAGGTAGGCCACCAACAGGGTGAGTGAGAGTGCAGAGCATTCCTAATGTACCTGGTCATAAGATGGGTCTAGGAGCCTCAGTTTAAAAATCAAAATTGCAGTCCCCACGTTCACATCTACTGAATTACAACCTTTCTGAACACAAGCCTCATAATCGGTGTTTTTAATACGTGACCAGGACAGTTCTTACCAGGTAAGTAATGGAAACACTGCTGAAAGCAAAGATACTAGAAGGTTGAAAAAGAGTTTAAGGATGTGATGAGCAAATCAAAAGAGAAGAGTGTGTATATCTGTTTTCATGGTACTATTTTGAGTAACATTTCCAGTGGGTAGCAAATCTTCAGTCTGTTCCCACAGCTCCATTAATGAAGCTCTTGATTTAATAGCAAAACTGATCTGCCACAGATCTTGCTTGGGCGGGGGGAGGGGGGGGAGCAGAGGTTGCATTATGTAATATGCAGTGAATTCACTATACAGGGTTGCCTTCCTAAAATCTGTGAAGTACTGAATTCAGAAAACATCTGGTCCCAAGGTTTTTGGATAAGAGATTATGCTAATAAAATAGCCAATATTTATTGAGATTAACTATGGTGCTGGTTGTTTTAGAAAATACATTATATGCATTACCATATTTAGTAATTGCAAAAACCCTATATGGTTCCTTTGGCAGCATTTTATAGAAAATTTTATAGAGATTTCTCATTTTATAGAGAAAGGAAAGTAAAGTTTTGGAAATTCAAATAACTTGAATGTTCAAGGTCACAAAATTTGTTAAATGACAGAGGAAGAATTCAATCCTAGGCTCTCTGACTCCATAGTACACATGTTAACCATACCATTATTCAAAAAAATAGAAGCTCAGATAAAATATGAAATTGTTCTCTCTAGTGTATACCCGGTGATTTTGAGAGTGGTAGTAAATAGGGCTTTCATTTTGTACTGCATTCGTGATCATGGAATGAACCACAGTGTTCTTTTTCTTGCACTCCTGTAAGTGAGAAAGAACACGCTTTTAAGGAACCAGGGCCATCATAATCTTCAGAAAACTTTTCACATCATTCTGATGTAGTACAAAAGAGAGAAATGGCTTAAGATGTGACAGATGCTGGTTTCTATGGGCCCCGCAGAGTAGAAAATCATCTCTGAGACCAATTATGCAACTAATTCAGTGTTTGGACTAGGTTGTTGGTTTCATCTAGTGGGAATAGCATGCTTTTTGGAAGCTGAGACATCCTTGAAAACTGAGCGTGAATGACTGGAACATTCAGCTCTATGGGTTACAGTTCAGAATCCATATTTTGGAAGCACTTACAGATTGATAAATGAGATATTCTAAAGAAAGTATCTATTATAGCTCCTGAATGCTCATCTCACCTACACACTTTAATGTGGGTGACTGCACACACATGTGCATGCTCAGACACACACATACACACAGGCAGATAGGGCCACAGCAAAAATAAATAAATAAATAAAAAACACTATTTTCTGACAAGAAACAAGAACCACCCTTATCCTATCATTTAGACCCTACAGAATCTAAATTGGTAGGTCTTTGGAGTGTGGGAAGTAAATACTAGAACTTCTGTTTATGTTTACTTTTTTCATTATTTCAATTTCCATTTAATTTTTTTTTCTTTTTTTGCAGTTTTTGGCAGGGGCTGGGTTTGAACCCACCATCTCCAGCATATGGGGCCAGTGCCCCACTCCTTTGAACCACAGGCGCTGCCCTCCATTTTTAATTTTTATACTGTGCATAGTATGTTAGTACAGTGTTCTATTCCTGTTTATAAATAAATGTACACGTATTAAAAAGGATAGGAAATGAATAAAGTTTATAGCCCACTGAGCTAAAGAAACAAATGTTTTCATTTAGTAAATTGTTTGAAGGAGAGCAATAAATACACACTATCTGGCATTCAGTCTGTAGAATTTTCAGATTGAAGTTTTACATAATAGCTATTGCTTATTGTTGTGTACAACAGGCTTTGCACAACTCCAGAGAGCACCCTTCATGTCGTAGTCATCAAAGATAATCACACTTATTCTACTTTCCTGAAGATGGCGGTGAAGGAGCTCAAGGAAAGGACACTTTTTCTAAGCCTTTGAGGTCGGAGGCAGGGCTGGCTCCCACACAGGGTATGAAGACTCCCTTACCCCTCTCACATCTTTGCTTCTGCCCAGAAATTATGACCCTGGGGCCATGAGCCCTTATACTCAGGCTCTGTAGTCATGATGTAGCTTCAGCATTCCAGAGAAACAATGTTAGTCTTTGATCACTGTATTATTGAAATGAAGATTCACTATACGGACACCACTGCCTTAATTTACTGATCTGAAGATCATAATGAATAGGAAATAACACTGCCGTGCATGATATATTTTTAGTGAATCAATGCCTGCTCCTAGTGAGATTTTACAAGTCATGAATTTCATTAGCTGTTTCAGAGTTTTTTTCTGGAAATTGAATAAGTTTATCATTAACTGGCATTATCTTTGAGACCCAGAGCTTGATATTCTTAGTCTCGTCTGAAACATCTTTTCACTTGTGGACATCTCTAAGAGCAAATACTATATCTTCTCTGTGTTTTTTAATTTTTCATAAAGTGCTCATTGTGTAATAAAAAATAGGATAACATATCAGGGATATAAAGCTCAATTAACGTTTAATAATTACCTTTGGGGTATAATGTACACTGTTCAAGTGACGGATACACTGAAAGCCCAGACTTCTCCCTGCACAATATATACATGTAACAGAATCCAACTTGTACCCACTAAATCTATTAAAATTTTAAAAAAGGAAAAAATAATCATAGGAAATGTTTACTTCTAAGAAAGAAGTGCCAGCATTTAGATAATGTAATGAGTTTTCTACTAAGTTGCTTAGTCATAATATCATATTCAACAAGAAAAAATTAATGTGCACCCACAAGAGACATTTTAGAAAAAGGGAAGAATATAAAATGGTTTATGAAGAATATAAAATGGTTTAAAGACTAAAAAGGTCTTTAGTTTGTACATTTTGTGGTTTGATTTTTAATTTATGGGGCTAAATTTTTAATTTAAGTCCTCATTCAAGGAAATTCTGTGCAGAAGAAATACCTATAATCAAATCCTAGCTCTGTCATACATACCAACCATGTGAAATCGAGCACATTGCTAAACTACCCAGTGTCTTAGTTTTCTCATTTATAATTTGGGAAATACATTGTCTCCTTTCAAAGGTAGATTAAAACACATGATTTACAAAAGATGCTTAATATACACACGTAATTCCTGACCTCTTCCATGATGAGAAAATTTACGTGCATGTTTATATTAATGTTTGGGTCCTTTCTCTGTGCCAGCTCAGGAAGGTACTTCTGCTCCATTCCATTAAATCACCCTCCTTTTTCTGGTTCTAAGAGATTACAAGGAGATTCTGTACTCAGACTTCCAATCATCGTGTTTCTTCTTAGACTGCAGGGCACCTTTTGAAGTTAATTTCAGTTCTGTTTTTAGAAAAAGCAATCGACAGGAAGGATGGAACCAAATCCCTGGATTTCATATTTCCTGAATTATGAAAATATTCTCCGACTGTGCTGGCTGTCTTTTCAGTCGTAGCACCTTGCTTTATTGAAGAGGAAAAAAAAAAATACGAAGAATTAATCCAAGTTAAACAGGAACTCCTTAATAAGCTCCCATTAGGGGGTGCCGTGTGGTGCAAAGGACTATTATTAAGCGTTTATATGGCACTTTGTATTTACAAAGTAGTTTATAATTAGTTTTAGAAGTGATTTATAATTTCCAAAGACTCTCTAAGCTAAATTGATATTGTTACCTCTATCTAATAGATGGGAAACAAAGGTAGTTAACCAAAGTCAGATCATTTCTTTAAGGTTCCCAAGAGGAACTACCTCAAAGTCATCACTTTTCCAAAAGGAGTTATGGATTTTACATATTTTAAAATATGTAAAATAAGATAGCAACATCTCACCTCATTTATCAGAGTCTTTTTCTTTTTTAATTGCTGAGGATTCATTGAGGGTTCAGAGAACCAGGTTACACTGACTGCATTTGTTAGGTAAAGTCCTTCTAATAATTGTGTCCCGCCTCCAAGAAGTGTGTCACACACAGTGACCCCCTGATGCCCCTCCTTCCTTCCCTCTCTCTGCTCACCCCTTCTCCCACCCCCAGCATGTACTAGGTCAATTGTCCTCATATTAAAGAGTCATTTTTACAGCTGTTTCTGTCTGTAGTGTGACTGTCTAATAGTTGAATTCTATTTTTTATACTAGGCGTTTGAAGGTTTTGTCTGGCTCATTTGCCCTCATCAGAAATATTTTTCACAGGAACCTTAGTGAAATGAGGGATGTTTCTTTCCAAAAACAAACCTTTCCTTCATGTATTCCAGCCTTTACCACTCTGCAATTAGCAGCTCATTCCCCGTAGGCCGTAGTTTAAGCAATGCAGTAAGGAGTGAGGAGTGTGGAGGTCAAGAAGTCCCCAAATTGGTCTAGCAACGGCCTGCACTCCCTGGAACAGATTGGTCTGTCCTGCTGCAAAAAGTCTAGTGTGTAGGGGCGTTTTCTTCCCTTGAAAGACAACTCTTGATTACGAACAGAATGTCTCCTGTTAATTAGTTTCTTTCTCTTCCTCACAGCATTCATACTGATTTCCCAGCACTCCAAAATGCTGTGTCCCCAGAATTGTTCAGAATCAAGCACACAACCTATGTTCAAACAGTTCAGGAAAAAAAGGTAAATGTATTTCAGAAAATAAAAATATATTTCCTTAATCCTCACAGAAATGATTTGCATTTATATTGTGTATTTATTAATATACTAATATTTATATAAACAATATATAGTTCAGAAGCATACTATGTTACCTATTTAAATATTCATATATTTATTGTATATAGTATATACACATGTACACGGTGTTTCAAAGTTGCCCCTAAAGTCACCATCATAGGAAAAATAGGAAATTATAGCTAAATGTACCTTTATTTATGAACTATTCATTATACAATTTTATAAAGAGGTGGCCTAGATGTAGATAATAGTTTGTAAATATTTTGTACAATTTTGTAATGAGTATTTTAGAAGTAAAGGTACATTTAGCTACAATTTCCCATGTTCCCTAGATATGATGACCTTAGGATGACTTTTGAACATCGTGAATATATAAACATGTATTATGCATAAATATATGTTCACATAGCACACACTCATATGTAATATACATATTGACTTACATATAATAAATAATACATATATTTTATGAAAGTAAATTATATACAAACATATTTATAATATATAAGTGTATAGTATGTAATACATATTTATGTAATATCTAAATATAACTATAGGCATTTTCCCCTCAACCTTTACTTTTTATGTAAATATGTTAATAGTTTTAGATATATTGGATACCTTTGTTTATTATTATTGAAACCATTTGAAAGCAAGTTTTAGACATTATCACACTTGAAATATTTCAGCCTTAAATATAGCATACATCTACTAAAAATAAGAACATTTTTCTACATAACTGTATTATAATGATTAGGCCTGAAAAGCATAACAATAATTCCTAATAAGATGTACTATCCAGTTTATATTGAAATTTCCTCTTTTATGGCAAGAATATTTTTGATAGGTGTTTCTCTTTTGCTCTGGATCAGAAATCAGCCTGAGTTCAGCTGCTACATTTGATTCCAAAGGTATTTGACCACCAAACTCTCCTTTCCTTCAAACAAGCATCACCCAATTTGAGTGTTCGGTGACTACATCTAAGAAATCAAGAATAGGAAGCACAGAGTAGTTTCTGACACATGCCGGTCAGGCACAAGATTAGCACAGAGTGTGAATTAAATACCCAGTCACCAAATAAACGGTAAGTTGGGGCAGTCGAAGCCAGGCCAGCGAGGAGGCAGGACGAGGCTTTGCTCATCAGGCAAGTGCAGCATCAGGGGAGAAAGTGGGGTGACGAGGTAGCAGGAGGTGGGTGACAGCACCAGAACACTTCTTCTTCTTTACCACTTCTTCTTCTTTGCTCTTCTGGATTCATGCTTGTGCTAACCTAAGATACATACACAGTCATGCCATCCATCCAGACAGACACCCACAGGTACACACATGCACACACCAGGTCACACACAAGAGGCAGAGCGGGGAAGAAAGAGGAGGAAGGAGAGAAAAGAGGAATGAAGGGAGGAAGGGAAATAGTATTTTTTTTTTAAATCCAAAGTTTTAGGCTCCTGACAAGGTGCCTTGGACATCAGCACACTTGAGAAGGAGTTGTCAATAAATCTCAGGGTAAGTGCTTTTTCCCTCTGTGAATGAAAATTGTAAGTACTTCCTCTCCTACGTAAAGGGCCAATCAAGGAAACAAGAAAGGGATTTTTCATTTGGAGACTTCTGATCAGACTTTCCTCTCCCGCCCAGGTGGGATGATGACAAATCTGTTCTATATCTCTCACAGCCGGAATATTGGCACTGATCAGTTGGAGAGATGATGGCTGCAGCTCCAGGGGTTAGTAGATCCCTTTCAGAACTCTGTCACTCAATAGTTGTGTATCGAGCACTTCACATATGCCTGGTAAAGAATCCTAGTAAAGATATTTTTTGGTTGGCTTGGCGCCTATAGCTCAGTGAATAGGGAGCAGGCCACATACACAAAGACTGGCAGGTTCGAGCCTGGCCCTGGCCTGCTAAACAACAATGACAGACTGTAACCAAAAAATAGCCGGGCATTGTGGCAGGCACCTGTAGTCCCAGGTACTTCGGAGACTGAGGCGGGAGAATTACTTAAGCCCAAGAGTTTGAGGTTGCTGTGAGCTGTGTGTCTCAAGGAAAAAAAAAAAAAAAGTTTTTGGACTAAATATAAAGTGGGAATGGTCATTCACCATAAGGAATTAGCAAAAAAAGGATGTGAAAGCACCTAGCCTAGGGTCCAGGAAAGCACAATGTGCTGAATAAATGCTAGCTTATGCTGCCCATGCTATTTTCACTTGAGTTTCATCTTGGTGGAGTAGAGCGCAGCATACAAGAAACACTCCAGGTTTCCATTTAATGTGAAGCAGAACACAAAAGAGTGAGACAGGTGCACAGGTGTCCTTGACTTGGAATTCAACCTTGTCATAAGAAGTTACGGGGATTTTTTTATGAAAAAATAATCCAAAATTTTAACTGGATAAATTTTACTTTCATTTGGAGTCTTTAGGCTACTCTCATCAAATTTGAAGAATTCTTAAAAAATGGTTTTCATCTTCCCCCTTGTCAATTTCTTGAAGGGGACAAGAGTTACAATTTGACTAGTGAGATGTACTAGTCAAATTTACTGTACTCCAGTAAATTGAAAACAGGATTTTCCGATTTACTGGAGTACATCTCACTAGTCAAATTGTAAGTCTGCATGCTAAATGGAATTTGAGAATCTTAATTCAGCTCCTCTTTAGAACAAGTAAGCAAGCTTAACAGTATACATTCACAGTGTTGTATATTTTAAAAAAGAATTTGCCAATCAAAATATTACAATATTGTTGTGTTTGAAAGAATGTCTTCAAGACACTGATATTCTTCATGGATTTGGTCTTGAACTCTGTCTTGCCAAACAATTTAATGAAAACATTTATATATCAGCTCAATTTTTATCCTGAATTAATAACATCGATCCAAGTGTATCTGGTGGCCCTTGTTATTTCAATTTTAATACGTTTTATTTAAACATTTTAGGATTATATGAAGCTCAGACAGGTGCAACATCCAGTCTCTTTTTTCACCAGAGAGTAGAGTTGTATTCACTCCTTCCATAAATACGCCTCTCTCTCCAAAAGAACCCTACCAACAACAAAGCCACGCAACTCATTCAAGTCCATTTGTAAAGGAAACAAATAGCAATGCAGTGGCTATAAAACACAAAGAAGAGAACAGATTGGGAATGCCTTGTGAGAAATAATTTTGAAATTCTAACTGTGAGACCTTCATTAATCTAGAATCAATTATTTATTTTAAGGAGTATTGTTATTCTAGAATTAGTACCTATTGTCACTAAAGAAAATTTGGAAAATATAGAAAAGGAGAAAGAAGAAAAAAACAACGAATAGAAGAACTGTTTAACTGTGATTATTGTCCTATCTCGATTATAACCTAAGATGAAAGCCCTGGCAATTTTGTAGTTTGGAATGCTGGGTGGGGAGAAGCAGAGAAGGAAAGAGGGAAAGAACATTACAGAACTTTAGGGAGATAAATGGCATACTTAAGAATGAAAGCTTTTACATTGTATGTTGTTCTTTACTCGAAATACTCTTGCTATTCAAGATCTGGGCCTTCTGTGGCCATAATCTGTCATTCTTGCCAAGCGTGTGTGGTATTTTGGGGATGTGGACAAATCTCCACAGGAACTTGGCTGAGACTTACAGATGTATTTTTACCTCGAACGGCAAACAACCAGGGCATTAACTTGCATTGCCATTTAGCACTTAACATTTGAACCACAGCAGGCCAGTTTAGTGTAGTCCTTTGAGAACCAAAATTAGAGTGCTGTAATCTTACTTTGAGGTTTTGATTTTTTCCCAAGATTTGTAAAGAAGGAGATCATAGAATATTGAGGTGAACAGAACCTCAGAGATAGAATTCATTTCTTCAATAAATGAAGAAAGTTCTATGCAGGAGAAAGCACAGGATGAAAAGTCTAGGATTTAATTAGCCATGAAGTTCTGGGAAAATTCATGGTTCATGGGCCCATTCTGCGACTCAGCCTCCTTATCTTCAAATTAATGTAATTGACCACAATACATTCAGTGTATCATTTAAGTATCATATTCAAGATCCAACAACCTATAATTTAATGATTCTATCAAAGTGAAATATTTAAGTAATTTTTGATACAAAAGCTTCATATAGAACTACAAAATTTGGAATTTTTTCCCTTTTGATCAGGGCTTAATGCCTTAGGCTACCTTGGAATAGCTATGCTGCATTAAAGGGGAAAGGGTCCAGTAATTAACCATCCACCATGTTGATGTGATGAGATAATGGTACACAGTAATATGAAAACAGGATATCTCACAGAATTCAGTAGTATTGATATCATACCTCATTTTCTCTCCTCTAATAAACATTGGAGGACTGGGATAGGAACAGATATCTCATCTTCAAACAAGGGTTGATCTGTTTATATGGTTGTGAAGAGTAGGATTAGTACAAAAAAATACTAGCACATGTATGACAACCTGGATGTGATTGGAGATCATTCTCCTGAGCAAAGCATTACAAGAATGGAGAAACAGACAACACATGTACTCAGTACTAAATTGGCCCTAATAGATTAATACCTACATGTTCACATGAGAGGAAAAACTCAATGAAACTCAAGTGAGGGGGATGGGTAAATCCCCACACAGTGGGTACATTGCACAGGTATGGTGCACACTTTTGGGTTAAAGAACACATCTACAACTTGGAATTTAACCCCACAAAAGCAAATTATGTAACCTAATTGCATGTACCTCCATATTAATCTGAAATAAAAAAATAAAAATATCAGCACACATTGGAGACCTTCCTTTGACAACTGTCTAGACTGTTCCTATTGAAATAATTAAATTCATAATAACAATAAAGAAAAGGAGAGAGGGTGAAAATTTGTTAGGGCATATGTTATTTTATTTACTATATACAATTTTGAAAGGTATATGGTAGTAGCTCCATTCTTAGACATAATAAAATTGCAGCTCTCAGTGGTTAAAAATATTTTTTTTTATTTTGCCACAAGTAATTAAAAGTAAAATGAAATGGAAGGGCAGAACCCAAATTAGTCCTTCCTAACTATTTTATTATTCACTTTCTCAGAATACCTGCCTGATAGCACAATCTTTTCCCAGTTGCTTAAGTGGCTCTGGCCAAGCAGGCCTGGTGCCGTCCTGCACCCATTTCCATCTCTCTAGCTTTGCACATAGTTCCCACACTTGGGGATGAATTTGACCCAGCCAAACCATTTCCTCTAACAAGTCTCTCCTGATTACCCAACCCTCAAAGGCTCTTCTCCCTTTTCCAAAGTTTAATAGTATTTATTGTTAGTACTACTCATTTGTCAATTAGCATTTAGTTTTGTGTTTTGTTGGTCTTTTCTCAAGATTGGCCATCTTACCATTCCAACCTTGCAAATTCTTTCTTTCTTTTTTTTTTTTTTTTTTTTTTTTTTTTTTTTTTTGGTGTTGTTGCAGTTTTTGGCCAGGGCCAGGTTTGAACCTTCCACCTCTGGTATATGGGGCCAGCACCCTATTCCTTTGAGCCACAGGCACCACCCAACCTTGTGAATTTTTGAGAGGAGAGCCTTTAGTGCTTAGAAAAGGTAGCATTAAACCTGTTGCCAATCCACTTCTCCTTTGGCATCTGAGATTAGAGGGACTTGTGTTCCACTTTCCATGGGTTTGAAACAGGCAATGGTGGGCCTGCTTCTTCCATTCCACCATCTGTTCATTCTCTCTAGAAAGTGATCCAGAATTTTAAAGAGGAAGGAACAAGTGGCATCTGCAATCCCCAAGAAATACTTTGCTGCTTACCTTGGCTTTTAATGAGAACCTAGTTGAAAATGAGAAGGCCGTGCTCTTCCTTCTGCTTTTTGAAAACACAAATACCAAACGGAAAAAGACACAGGTCATACATAGTCACCTATTCTAGTCAATGATTTCAATATAAACACTTCACAAAGAACTAAAGATGAGGAAAAGCATTGATTAGTGAACCTTGTACATCCCGTTCAGAGATCAAAAGGGCCAATGAGCAAGGATCAAAGTGGGGGGAAATACCGAATGTAGCACCCTTGGGGAGGGACGTTTCTCACGATGTGGCTTAATCGGAGCCACTCAGTTCAGCAGCTGCCAAGAGAAAAAGGAAAACAACCCTGAAAATTATTAATTAAGTAAGCTTATGCTCTGTGTGTCTTTTATTTCAGCAGCTAGTGCCAACTTTCAGTGGAGAAGGCCGACCCATACTGCAGGTAGGTTACTTTTAGAAATGAGCACAAAAGCACCTTGTTGCAGCAGCCGGGCAACCACACCTTTCCTGACTCAGTCTGCAAAACTGGTTGTTATTCTGCATTGTGAAGATAGCTCATACTGCAAGAACATGTGTCTCGGCTACTTCATCTGTGAACAGTAAAAAAAAATTTCGTAAAGCAAGAGATACCCAACTCAGAAAGTTACAAAGATTTAGGTAACAATGCCTGACATCCGCATAATGCTTCACACTTTTCAAAACGTTTTCACACATACTCCTTCATTTGGCTACCACTGGGACACAAAGTTGGTAATTAGCACAGTAAAGACACGCAGCCCAGTCCTTTGAGGGCAGTGACATCTACCCATGGGCTAAGTTCTAAAATACAAAATTTCAGAAAAACATTCAGGTTGGCCATGCCCGTGAACACAAACGGCAATTTGGAAAGAAATAAGAAATAAATGAGATGGGATGCTTGTGTCTGGACAGAACATTTTAGCAGAACAGTAGTAGGGATGCCGTGAAAACCGTTTGGAATCTGTTTATGCATTTCAGGCGCTGTGCAGAGCAACCATCACCTTCTGTTAACACACTCTTTCCTCGAGCCTGCACACAGTTGATTAGGTTTAAGCTTTTGCTGCTTATAATCACATTCCAGACATACCTTCCTGAAGGGCACTCAAGTCAGCAATTCCATTTACAAATTATCAGTTAGAGTCAGCTCTTCCAGAAAACGGTTTATCTCATTCATCATTCTGCCTTTCTTGCCATTTTATTGTTAATTTCAGGATGGGGGAGCTCTTGCCATTAACTTCATTATCCACAGCTTTTGAGAGTCAGTTATTAAAGTTATGAGAATTTTCTAAAATTTGGCTGTGCTTCTGTTCTTTTCTTTTTAATTTTCTGAACTTATTTTTAAAGGTTCTTATTTTCTTAGGTATCTCTCTGCTGTCCTTTTCCTGTAGACAATTTAGTATCCCACCACAAGAGTTCTAAAACCTACTTGGGCTATTGTTCATTATAGCATCTCAAGATACAGAGTTAAACTCATTTTTCCCTCAAAATTTTTTGCAGTCAACTACCTACATTCCTTTTTTGTCTTCTGCCAGTCTACTGTGCTGCCTGCTACCATGACCACTTTTTCACATTCAGTTTTAAAGCAAACTCCCTTTTGTGCATTATATTTTCTTATTACTTTTGGTACCTTCCCCAGGAAGGAAGTGAAAACATAAGAACCTGTTAAATATACCGGTTTTAACTTAGTGTCTGGAGCTGCAGTCCTCTAGTGCTTATGGTTCTTTCCTCCATGCCAGTGTTTGGATCAACACGGAGTATATTACAGCAAGCGTAGCCTTGGTTTCCTCCATGTGGTCATACAGCATGTATCAATCCTTTTAATCTTTTTATTCAATGGTTTTCTATATGCTTCAGCTTTCCTGGTTGTGAATTTCTACATAGCATTTTTTTTAGAGATCTGAGAGATCAAAGAAGTTTTCAGAGGATATGATGTAACAGTCATCATCATGATGTGGCAGTGGTGGTGGTGGTGGCTCAACTGTTCTGTTGCTCAGCGGCGCAAGTGTAGGAATTAGGAATACCCCCAGGACCTCTGCAGTGGTTCCTGGAAAGTGATGAAATCACCAGAGATAGAGTGGACGGGATATGAGAGTTTATGCTCAAATATGAAGGTAAAGAGCATAAGGAGAACACATGGATCTTACCCCCTTTGTTCCCCACCATGGAAGAATGTGTGCCAGCTGCCTCAGCTGGAAATGATTAGTTCAGGAAGTTTGACTGTCCCTAGAAATTCCCTGCGGACCCACACAACTTGTCTGTGGCTATTTTTTTTTTTTTTTTTTTTTTTTTGGTCTACCCTTTAAAAATATTTATTTCAATTATCTTATATTTTAAAACTTATTTTCCTTTGAGTGATGTTGTATTTCTCAATATCATGTCAATGTTCCTATTTCTTTTTAATATCCAATTACACTAACTTTTAACAGTTCCTCAGTTTTTGCTAAGTTTTCCCTCATTTAATTTTTAAGTCATCATTTTGTATTTTTCATTCATCTTTGCTACTTTTCTGTAACTGTGTTTCTTACATTTGTTTTAAAATTCGCTTGTTTTACTGATTTTTTCTCATTTCTCTTTGTAGTAAATGGGTATTAGTCATCTACCATATTTTAGATAGCATTTATCTCTTATATAAAACCTTATCAAAAATAAGATAAGATATATTTTAGATATTTAGCACCAATATACCTCTTTCTCTTTATTCCTCCAAAAGGAATAAACATATTTATTAATATATATCTTATCTAAGATAATATAATAAGTATACATATTTTACCTAAGATAAGATGTTATCTTAGATATTCAGCACCAATCTGCCTCTTTCTCTTTATTCCTCCACAAAATCTGTTTATATTCAATAATATATACTTTTAAAATATTATCTTAGATTAATTTTAAGTTTTATCCTAAAGGCTAACTAGTCACTATTTATCATCTTGTATCATAAGTTTCACAGTCACTTCATGCACTATGCATTAATATACGAAGATTATAAATATCTGTGTTCTTTCCAATGCCCTTCCAAATGTATTAGGTTTTATGTGTATTAATGAATACTTTTAACTATATTTTAAATTGTCTCCCTGACCTCTTGTGTTGGTTTTGTTGATTCTCAGTCAAATTAGGAATAGACGGTGGTCTCTGTGGGCTGTTCCAGTCTGGATCTGAGCTTCAGAAACACAGCATACCTCAGTATTGATCATTCATTGCCAGTATTAATTATAGTATCGTTATTCTTCCCAGATGAATACTAGGTTTCTTAATAAAGAGGATTCCTCTTTATTAAACTGATTATTCATTCAACAAATACTCCTTGAGTAACATTTGTATGGAGCTTCTGTAGGAGAGTCAGGTTTATTCCTTATGGATATGCTTTATTTACTAGTGACTCTACCATGGGGACACACCCTTGTTCTCTCCCTCTTCCGTGCACACCTACAGAGTTGCTACAGAAAAACTGAGTTTCTCTTTTTACTCTATTCTTCTACTGTCTCATTTGAATGTTTGGAATCTTGGCTGCATATTCAGACACAAGATTCCCTGACTTTCTTTGGATTATCATCACCTCTGAGGATCTCATTTTTTCCAATAAGCCAAAACGCTGAGAAGCCTGTCTCGTTGAGTAATGTGACCACATAGAGGTATTTGCTGCAGAAGGAAGGCAAATGTGACACATTACCTTCAACTGTTTGGCAACAGGCCCTTGGTTTCTATTTTTTTTTTTTTTTTTTTTTTCTTGGTTAGTGCTGGATCTCAAATGGAATTAGCAAGCTTTGTAGCTTCCCATTTGATAGCTTTTCCATAGATGACCCTCTAAGTGAACAATTGTCACCTGTGTGGTTCAGGCTTTGATCTTCAGGCGTTATAAGAGTTTGCTTTATTATAGCCACTCCCTTCTCCCGCTATCCTGAACTGTTTCTCTCTACAAGGTAATGCACAGTTGGTTGGCAACTGCCAGCAAATGACACCAGGTGCCACCAAATTTCTATCTTCTCAGATCAACCGCCAGATTGCAAGAAAATAGCTCACCTTTCCAACTCTCTAGCTTCTGCTGCAAAGACAATATGCATTGGTTCAATTACTAGATTCATTATTCTAAAAATGTCTAAAAATAATTGCTCTATGTTTAAATAGGCAAATGATTTTCCTTACAAAACCACTTTTCATTCAGTAAGAACTGAACAACTTGTTCGAGGTTTGCTTGAATGAACATTCAACATGTATGATTGTTGAGAGATTTGTCTGTGTTAGCAAATCAAAATATGCAACAGAATCATGAACATGCAGTGATAATTAGTAAAAGTGGGCCATAATTGAATTAATATAATTCTAATAATAGCTATTTTTTCTTTATTGCTTCATTAACATTGATATGGACACCAATATCACAGAGGGATTTTATTTAAGTTCACCATGTCAAAATTACCATGGATTGTCTCAAAGTCAAAACCAAGCAATTTCACTCTGTCACCATTTTATTGAAAAATTATTTCATTTTAGGAGATATTGTTTTATTTTTGGAAAATCAAGGAATATCCCTGAATTATTTTACAAGATTAATGTAAGAAAATTTTGACAACTTATTTTACATCTATACTGGTCCTAGTAGACATTTTGTGAGAGAAACATGCAATTACGTAAGTTTGGAAATGCACACACCTTTACCTTGGAGATACAGTTGGTGTAATTTAGCACATCCATGTTGGAACTGAGATAAAGATATATATCTTTCCACAAATTATTTGTTTTTTTTATTTTCCTTTGCCCCAGGCATTTCATAGTTTACACTCATTTGAAGTATCAAAACTTAACTTCATTCATCTTTTTGTTTCAAGAATTACCTAGTAAAAGAATCTAGTGAAAATTCTTGTGCCTAAGTACTTGTTTTAGAAATAAATATGTATTTGCTGTCTTTATTAATATATATTTTATTGCCAAAATATAATTTTCCCTCAAGTATATATTTAATTCAAGAGATAATGAATCATTTATCATTAGCAAGCTCTACTTTTTGAGCCTCAATATTGAATCATTTTGATGTTAATTCATTAAAGTTAATTTTTTAAATCCAGTGTCAAAATCAAGAACAAATAATCACTTTTCAACCTTTTGGCTAAGATCAAGTGTAAAACTGAGAACAAACATAATCAGAGAGGATGGAGAATACTGCATCAGGAATCAAGAGCTGGGTTCCACTCCCACCTTGCTCACTCAACTCTAATTTCTTTGAGTAAGCAAATTAATTTCCTCAAACTCTAGTTTCTTTATTCTTGCCTCAAAGAATATGTATCAGATTTGAATTTTACTATGCCATACAGGGAGTCAGAAATGTCATTTTTTTATTTTACTAAATAAAATTAAATTTGTTTTAATATCCCTTCCTGCTAAGAAAGCAGAAAATTAAACCACCACTATTATTGGGAATCCCAACCTCCTCATCCTTTAAGATTATATGAAAGCCTAGAGTTTTTACATAATCTAGCAGAGGTCCTCAAACTTTTTAAACAGGGGGCCAGTTCACTGTCCCTCAGACTGTTAGTTGAAAAAAAAAAAAAAAAACTATGAACAAATTCCTATGCACACTGTACATATCTTATTTTGAAGTAAAAAAACAAAACGGGAACAAATACAATCACACTGCCTCATGTGGCCCACGGGCCGTAGTTTAAGGACCCAGCATTTAGGGAGGAGATCTGTCTTTATGCACAGCTGTCAGTGATGAAATGCTCATTGTCCAAGCTGGTAATCCTTGAAGGCAATTACTCTGCTTGTTTGGGGGTGGAAGTAGGGCATGGGAGTTTCGCTTTGACTAGAAGCCTTGGAAATTTTAGTCTGTCTATCCCCAAGGCACCGTCATGCTCCTTGAGGTTCTGTCAACTTCTCTGGGATCCTGGTGCCCAGATAATTTAATAGATAAAATTACCCTAAACTATGAATATCAAAAAGATCATGCTGAGATATTATGATCATTTCTGGGTGTATCTATCAGGAAGGATATGAATAGGTCCCTACTATCCAAGAAACTCACAGACCTTCATCATCATTATATCTAGGGAATTCTTCTCCCCCACAGTTAAGGATCTCTTGCTTTTTCATTTGCTTGTCAGCAGATCTTTTTTTTCCTATCCTGTCTTCTTACTGACTATTCCTTTTGATGACTTTTAGATACTTAAAATGCATCAGAAAAGAATAAGATCCTAAAAATTCATAAAATAAAATAAAATCCTTGGAAAAGTCAGTTTTTGTTTTCTTTCTCATACTAAATTACTTGGTTTTATGCCACCCACTTCAATATATTCTGTGTTACTTAGGGAAGGTAGGCTGCTCATAGCAAGTTAGAAGAAAAGCATACTCTTTTTTGCATCAATAAACCAAGGCTTGAAATAATAAAGATTGTCATTTCTTGAATGGTCTATATCCAGGATACAACTATATAGATATGGAAGATTTTGATTTGCAACTTGAGAATGGTTAATCTGGAAAAGAGATTTTTTTGGGGGGGAGGGCGCCTGTGGCTCAAAGGAGTAGGGCACTGGCTCCTATGTACCATATGCCAGACGTGGTGGGTTCAAACCCAATGCCGGCCAAAAAAAAAAAAAAAAAAAAAAAAAAAAAAAATTTGGGGGAAATCATAATAGTTCTCTTCTATATATTGTCCCATATGCATGTGTGTGCCTGTGCACACGTGTATCTGTTTGTTTGCAAAGGTATAATCTATTTTAGCTCTGGGATGTCAATGGCAGACACTAGAGTACAAGTTTCAACTTCATGATAAGTGTCAAAGTCAAATAAACTATAGATATGAATCTCTGAAATTAGTTTTTTTGGGGGGTGAAGAAAGAATTACAACTTGGGACATATACACAGACCACATAGATTTGGTACGTTCACAGAACAAAGAGAAGCTTAGAAGTTTTATTTAGAAGAAGAAGAAGAAGAAGAAGAAGAAGAAGAAGAAGAAGAAGAAGAAGAAGAAGAAGAAGAAGAAGAAGAAGAAGAATGTACATATTGCTTTATTGCTTTTTGAGAAACTTCTTGGTATCAGTAAGTTTCTGGGGAAATGGCAAGTTTTTTGATTGGTTGGTAACAGTAATAGGTAAAAGAATTCTTAGAGATGCAGGAGATGCAGATTCCTTAGATTTTCAGCAGCTATTATATAAAACTCGTGTCAGGTTACAATAGGCAGTTTCAGCAGTCAGGATTGCAGAGAATTACCTTCTTAGAGCAATGTTTTGTGCCCTGTTTCCTCTTGAACTATAGACTGTTTTAGCTGGGACTGATGAGAATGACCCAATTCAATAATCAGCTTTCACAGTAAGGAAATACATTCAATCAATTCTATTTTCTGACACAGAGGTAGATTCGCTCTCTGAGTCTCTTGAGTATTCTGTCTCTGAAGGTGTTCAAGTGTTTTCACTGTACCAGGGTAGGAAACCTCTAGTCTCAGGGCCACATGTGGCCTTCTGGATCCTCAAGTGAGGCCTTTTTACTAAATACAAATTTTATAAAATAAATCCTTTCAATGTATGAGTACAGTGACATCCAGGCAGAGTGTAGAAGTGACTCTTGCATTGGATCCATAGTTGTACTGCATGGCCTTCAAGGCCATCTGTCACTCCTTCCTCTATACATTCTACATGTGTGTGCACACACCACATCTATTTGATGCTTCTGCACACCTTAACTCTGAGATGTCTGAACAGTGCTGGACCCATAAGTGGTTCTCAGTAGTTAGATGATGAATAATTGTGTTTTTTCTTAATTTTTTTTTTTATTATTAAACCATAGCTGTGTACATTAGTTCAGTCAAGGGGTACAATGTGCTGATTTCATATACAATCTGAAATATTTTCATCAAACTGTTTAACATAGCCTTCATGGCATTTTCTTAGTTATTGTATGAAGACATTTGTATTCTGCATTTGGTAAGTTTTGCCTATACCCATTCTAAGATGCACCATAGGTGTGGCTCCACCCATTACCCTCCATCTACCATAACCTCCCCCCTCCCTTCCCCTTCCTTGGCCCTTTCCCCACATTCTTATGCTATAGTTGGGTTATAGCCTTCATATGAAAGCTATAAATTAGCTTCATAGTAGGGCTGAGTACATTGGATACTTTTTCTTTCATTTGTGAGATACTTTGCTAAGAAGAATAAGTTCCAGCTCATGAAACTAAAACTTCTAGAAGAACGTGCAGGGAAAACTCTTGAAGTAATCAGCCTGGGTGAATATTTTATGAGGAGGACTCCCCAGGCAATTGAAAAATACACTACTGGGACCTGATCAAACTAAAAAGCTTCTGCACAGCCAAGAACATAATAAGTATAGCAAGCAGACAGCCCTCAGAATAGGAGAAAATATTTGTAGGCTATACCTCCAACAAAAGTTTAATAACCTTTATCCACAGAGAACTCAAACATATTAGCAAGAAAAGAACAAGTGATCCCATCTCAGCATGGGCAAAGGACTTGAAGAGAAACTTCTCTAAAGAAGACAGGTGCATGGCCTTCAAACACATGAAAAAATTATCATCATCCTAATTATCAGAGAAATGCAAATGAAAACTACTTTGAAATGTCACCTAACCTCACTAAGATCCCACATAGCAAAATCCCCAAACCAGAGATGTTGGTGTGGATGTGGAGAAAAGGGAACACTTCTATACTGCTGGTGGGAATGCATACTAATACGTTCCTTTTGGAAGGATGTTTGGAGAACACTCAGAGATCTAAAAATAGACCTGCCATTTGATCCTATAATTCCTTTACTAGGTATATACACAGAAGACCAAAAATCACAATATAACAAAGACATCTGTACCAGAATGTTTATTGCAGCCCAATTCATAATAATTGTGTTTTTAAATTAAAAAATACTATACAATTGTAACATATAAGTATTTAAGGGATTTTCATGGAAATATGATGATCTGGAAATATAATTATTACCCTATCCCCTTATTTA